>CAOKZL010000727.1:600000-751113 GCA_948472985.1 Iguana delicatissima
AATCTTGCTATCTCTCCAAATTTTTTAGTTGTTTCCAGTATTTTTTTCACACTTGAATTTGGATCTTCAAGAAAAATCACAAGATCGTCAGCATACGCCCTCAATTTGTATTCTTGACTCTTTACTTTAGTCCCTTTGATATCTTTATCAGCTCTGATAGAGGAACAGAGGAATAGATTTTAAAGTTCTGCGTTCTCTCAGTTTGCATACAGTTTTGAGAGTTGCTTGCTGCCTTTTGGTCTGACATTGATATGAAGGACATTGGCTTTTGTACTCTCTAAATAATTTTAGCTACATTGTAGAATACCCTGGAAAAAGGATGCAAATCTTTTAAAACTTTCTTCTAACAATATTTAATATTTAATTTTTTTTTCTGCAGAATAAGTTCTGAATTGGAAAGATTCTCCAAAATCCAAGATTCTTATCATCACAGTTTCTTGACACTTCAGAAACACCCTTTTCAACCATTTTTTTAAAAAAAAAAATATTTGTGAATATTCTTTCCTTCCCTACACTGGAATCCAGTGTATGAAGGGGGAGTTAGGAATATGTGAAACAAATAAATAAATCAGGTTTACCCTTGTTATGGACATTATAGCATTATACTAATGGTCAGAAAGAACTTTCTCTTCTGTTGAAGTTATATTCACCAGAGGAAGTGGCTGATTTTTAGAATGTATTTAGTAGGGATGGGCCAACCGAATCCTCGAATTCTGGGCAAGGATTCGAGGTTCCAAATCCAAATCCCTGTGCCAAAATAGGCAAACCAAACCTTTCGAATCTGCCAACTAAATAGATTGTTGGAGACCAGGATGCCTGAAAACCTCGGAGACCATACATACTAGGGACGATAGTAAGTAGGTGACGTTTTCCCTTGGAGTAATAATGGCCTTTGCTAACAATTTCACAAATTACATCTGGGATTGTATTCTAAGATATTTAAATTGAACATTTCATATTTAAGTTCAGTACTTGGCTGGAAGCTACAGGCTTGAGATTTCAGAGACAGCTGAAACATTCCTTTGCATAGCTCCCTTGCAAATCTCTTTCAGGCACAATTCTGGGCTTTGGAGTTTTACAAGGGGCCACAGCCTTCTCTGAGAAAGTGTACTGGTGCATCATCAAACTACAAACCCCATGATGCCAGAAGGAGCTATGCAAAGAAAAGCCAGTTTTGACCTGGAGTATCTCTCTACTGTAGTATGTGGCCCTGTTTACACAGGCAGGAAAATGTGGGATTAATTCACATTTTCCTGCCTATGTAGAAAGGACCTTCATATTTTTTTCAATCTGAAGAGATCAGAGGTAAAACTATGACAATTGTCTTGGCCAGATTTCTTCAGAGGGAGGTTTGCCTTTGCCTAGGCTTTTGCTAAGACTGAGAGAGTGTGTCTTGCCCAAGATTATCCTTCTTTCCCATGCTTTTTAAACTCTTTTTTTTTAAAAAAAAGGATTCGAAAGATTCAAAATTCACGAGATTCGTGGATTCCCAGAACCTTCCAGGGATTTGGATCTGGATTCAGATTCGGGAAATTCTGGATTCATCCCATCCCTGATATTTAGAGAGGCCTCTACAAAGTTCCATTCTGCTGTTTCCTTTTGGCATAAAAGTCACTTTGGGTTACGCCAGTGGAGCACAAGCTCTGGGAGCTTCTATCAAACTATTTAGACTTTAAGTGTGGACTGCCCTAGTGGTTGATGGCACGTCTGCCAGCTGAAGACTAGCCTAGGTAGGTACAGAGAGACTTGTCACGAGAAGGCAGGCCACAAAATGACTAACTGGTCTTTATGAACACAATAACAAGGTACAGCAGTTGCGGTCTACAGCAAATGTAGAGGCTATCTGCACTGATGAAATTATGGATCTTCAAGGTATTTGGGTACTGTGCCAAAAACAAGGCACAGAATATCATTTCCCACTCAAAATTCAGGGTTCTCAAGCTCTCCATGGGTGTATCAAGGACCTGTGTTTCTCATCCCAATCCCAAGAAAATTTTCTAGACAGCAGGGAAGAGGAGAGACATTAGTTTCACAAGGTACTTGTACCAGATGAAGACTTTTTTGTTTCCTGAGGCAAATAATATAAGAAACTCCTCAGTCCACAAACACAAATCAACTGGACTGGTAGCTACATGTAACTTCAGTATCAGCAGTGGTACACTGTCTTACCCTAACATTCAAAGCAGCAAGAAAACCTTGAGCAGCAGACAGACAAAGTGTCATACACAGCCACGTCAACCTACAACTGATGCCTGAGGCAATTGGCCTATTTGGCCTGACAACAAAGCTGCTCCTGAGGAACATCTTCTAAGCTTTTTTTTTTCCCCAAGCACTGGCATCACTTGCAAAACTAGCAAAGGCTCAGCACCTTTCAGAGTAAGAAGCAGAATGCTCATTCATTCTTTGTTTGCATTTTGAATTGTCTCAGTGTTTTCAAATGTTCCTCACATGGTTCTTATAAGCCACTATGGACACAGTTGCTGCTGCTCCTTTTCTAAATCAAAGCCTTGGACCAGGCTGAGAACACACAGAACAGATTGGCAAGTGAATATCAAGCCATTTATAAGAGCACAGTATCATTAAATGTGTAATCCAGAACATCTTATTTATCCTAATTACATTTAATCTTTTCATTAATGTGCTCATCCCTCCAGACATAGCAATTATTCAAATGTGTTCCTTCTCGCTCCAAGATTTTAGCCAAATTTAAAATGTGATGCAGCACTTTGAACAGAAGGTGACACCCGTTATTCCAACTGCACACCACTCTTTAAAGGAAAGAGAATTTTTACGCTTCTCATTATGTGAGCAGAACAGTCTTCCACTTGTGCATGTGTTCTGTGGTCCAAAAAGTTTAATGGAAGACAATTTATGTGACAGCTCTGTTTAACTTAAAGTAGTTCCTTCGCTGTACACAATAGGGTCTTTTCCCCAAAATTAATTTCCATGTCAATGATCTGATGTTTTTCCTTCATCTTTCCAACATTACATGAAATGATCAGTTTGCTCTAAGAAAATCTAGGTTTGGTCTCTGTTGATGAGTCATTTGGGATCCTAAGCCATTTGGTATACGAGATGGGTGCCTTCTTTGAAAACTTGTCTTTTTAAAGTGGTGGTGGGTGGTGGTGATGATGATGATGATGATAATGATGATGACTGAAACAAAATAAATAAAATGACTCAAGTATGCATATTATCCCCACAATGGATCTAGACTGTGGCATGTGATCTACAGTATTTACAAAGTGTATGATTATGATATGTATAGCATTTCTAATGTTCTACAAACTAGGTTGACATCTCTTTTGCAGAGATCTAATGCTTTCTGGAGGAAACCAGTGCAACTTCCACCTGTCCCATCTAGCCATGTTTGTTACACACTGATTGCAGCAAATGGCCTTGAAATTATATCTACTAATCCTTGGGTTCACATTCTTGGTTCACTAATAGCAGGGGTGGCTGTTGGTCTTCTTGGTCTCATGTCATCCCAGGCAGTGCAGCCAATAGTCAAAAGAATCATAGACTGACATGAAAGAAAGCTCGAACTTCTGGAATGGAACTAAGGTTTCGAGTTGAAAAAAAGATTAAAAGACACATTATGTTAAATACATACCTAGTAGTTACTCCTCCTCTCCTCTGCCACCACTTCCCTCCTCCTTCTCCTCTACTGTTGGGGGAATGAAAGTCTTTCTGGGGAACCACCGCATCCCACATGCATGATGACGGAACAATTAATACTTCCCTCCTCATTTCTAGTTTTACCAATAATTTTACCTCCTCAAATGTGTGGCCATGGAATTAGAAAAAAGTCCCCATAAGCTACAGGGGCAAAGGCAATCAAACAGGCAAACCTTTCCATCCAATTCACATAAATGTGAATTACTGAGTGCAGTGCCACCAAGTGATCTACAGGCCATTCCTTGGAGTTTCATCTATTCTGATCATCCCCATGATAGCCTTGGTGGCAGTTGGCTAAGAATAAACTCATGTTGTCTCCTGTTTAACAGTTAGAGGTTTCTGTATCCCATCTTTCTCTTTATTTTGAGGAAAACTTTTGTTCCTGCCATGGCCAATGTTCTTTTGGACAGTGGCACACACACACACACACGGTTTCAGATCATGCTTGGAACTCTTTAAAAATTCCTTTCTCAGAGAGGCTAGACTAGCAAAATCTTTTTTAAAAAAAAAATTGGCAGGTCTTTGAGATTATTTATTTATTTATTTGAAAACAGTCCTCATATGATATGCTAGAGTTTTAGTTGTTTCAATTTAATTTAACTGGTTTCAAGTTTTATAATGATTTAGTTGCCTTTTAACTTTTGTATGTTGTTAATTTTTAACTATATTTGCTTTACCTGTTTTAAGATGTCTTGACTCCCAAACTGGGAAAAAGACAGGGCATAAATACATCAATAATAATAATAATAATAACAACAACAGTCTGTTATTCCTGCTGACTTTATAGCTGATAACAGTTTTTTGCTCAGGAATATCTCATCTCTTGATGATTTTTTTTCCTAGATTACCTTGGCTCTGAGGACATGGAAGCCAGATATTGGAAAAATCGGAAGCTCAGTGCTGGCAGCCTTCTCCCAGTGTGACAGAGACAACTTTGTGGCTACTGTTATCGCAGCTAGCATAGCATGGCAAAAAGTAAACTAAGCTAGCAGAAAGAACCACCACACTAACATAATAGATCAACTGGCCCAGAACTTTCACACTGCTCTCAACATGCTTTGGATTTTATGGAAATAGGTTCCAATCAAACATGATATGGAGGGGATGGACAGAAGCATCAGAGGCAGCGGCAAAAATGCTGTGTGGAGATGGAGTTAAGCCTTGTTCTCATGCCCCACCATGCATCTACAGAAATATCATATGAACTGCTTAGTATGCCCAGGCCCACAATTTTGCAACAAATAACGTCTGCTTGCTGTTGAAATGAAGCCACTCACAGCTAAAGCGATTATTCAAAAAGTATTACTGGAAGCTAAGAAAAGGTTAATGAGACAATGGCCTGCATACACGTTCTAAAAATAATTTCCCTAAGAGCAGTCATTTTAGGACTTCTGTTCAGTCTATTTCTCTTTGATCCAAGAGTGCTCTGAAATATGTTATCATCTCTAGAATTTTGGTGACTTGCAGTACAAATGTATGGGAAAAGTTCCATTTCCTGCTGAGAGCTGTTTTTTTGTCAATAAAAATAAGAAGGGAATATTACCAAGAAATAGTAAGCGTTATGCATGTTAAGCCAACTGGCCAGGTTCAAACCTTTTTATGGATCTATAGATGGATCCATTAACTGTAATTTATAGTGTTAAAAATGTCATTCAATATTTGACTGGCAGAGTTTTACTTTTCCTCCAGAGAACCTGTTAATCTCACCATATATGTGAAGAAAGTACTGATGGAGAAGTGATGGAAACTGAGAAAATAAATATTTCAACACAGCTACTTACATCCATTTCTCCAAGTTGCTGTAAAGTATAGACTAGTCAGAGCTTGGAAGTAACTAGAGACAAATATCTAGTTCACTTGTATTTAATTTTTCCAAATAATGACAAAAGAGCTATATTATTGTAATTAACCAACAGATAACTTCACCTCTTTTCCGCTGTAACTTAAAATGACTTTTAAGTCATTTATAGAGAGAACCAGTGTGCTGTAGTGGTTTGAGCACTGGACTATGACCCTGTTTGGCCATGGAAACCCACTGGGTGACCTTGGGGATATCATATGCCTTCAGCCTCAGAAAACTTCATGATAGGTTCACCTAAGGGTCTCCATAAGTCAGAAATGACTTGAGGGCACACAGCAACAAAAACAACAGCAACAACAATTGTGTAAATGTAATGAAGAAGGAATATCATGTGGTTCAAGTACTGCTTCATGCTGCACTTTTTTGCTTTTCTGCAGGTCTTGAGATGATGATGAGGTGCATGGAAGGACAATGATATGCCAGTGACTTGCTGCATTCCAATAGTTTTATAGCAATAGCAGTAGCATGCATATTTCTATACCGCTTATCAACTAAGTGCTCTCTAAGCAGTTTACAATGTATTTTTTAGCTAATTGCTCCCAACAAGCTGGGTACTCATTTTACCAATCAGCAGAAGGATGGAAGGCAGAGTCAACCTGGAGTCCAGCGGGATCAAACTCTCAACCTTGTGTGGCTGCAATACCGGCATTTAACCACTACGCCACCAAACTACTTGCCTGTGATACATAACTACTTGAGTTGTTTCTGAGGGGGAAAAAATAGTTTTTTTTTTTTTAATATAGCTATTGTGCCAAATGACTGCTTTATGGTCCTTGGAACTACAATGAATTTAATGACAAATTTCTAAGCTTTGGAAGTCTGCTTTTTTTCTCAAAGTATTGCTGTGCAATGCTGTTGTTGTTATTTCTCTGTGTGCAGGCTACACACCCCTGAGCTCAGAAAATGAAGCACTGTATTTGCAGCCAATGAAACAAAGGAACCCCATGCCTTTGTGGTGCTTCAGAAGAATGATGGAATACCAGTATGTTCATGGGACTCTGGGAATTATGTAGAGTTTTACCTGAAATGCTAGAGAAATGCAGGAAAACAGTCCTTTCCAGAAATATTTTAAGTGCAACAAGTTAACAGGATGGGAATATTTTATTAAAGTTGCATTAAAGACTTCTGGGCATGTGCACAAAGCTAAAAGATAATGGGTAGTTAAAAAATGAATGATAGTACAAGGATTAAAAGTGAAATGTAGGGATATTACCAAAAACACTCTGATTACTTTTACGTCACAAGAAGGGACACTCTAAGATCAATTACAGGTCTGGCTGTATATTTACTTGTTTTTAGAATACCTTTAGAAAGTCAGAGGGTGCTCTACTGAAAGAAGTCATCTACATGTGGTTGATGTAGACCACATCGTAAAGAAAATAAAAAGCAAATGGCATAAGATTTCAAGGCTCCGGTACTAAAGCCTAAATCTAATAGAAGAAACATATTTAAGGAAAAGCAAAAGAGAGTCCCACTGTATCTGTAAAAATTTAAATTCTTTATACTACACATGTCTAAGCACTATGTATTATGTAAGTTAATACATGCATTCAAACAACTTATGTGAAGTAGTCTTCACACACAGGAATTAAAATCAGAGCTTAGAAATGTTATTTTGGGGGCTACAACCCCCAGAATCCCCTATCCTACCCAATTCCCAGAATCCCCTATCCATATAATCATGGCCATATGAGTCGAGGATTCTGGGAGCTGTTGTTCAAGAAAGTACATTTTTCCAAGCTCTAATCAGAATGTATGAAAACATTTTTTATACACAAAATCCATCATTTCCAGTCTGGTAGTTATCTCTACTGAAATAAAATGGAGAGGCAGGGCAAATAATAGCCTACCCTCATTTTTATTAGAACAGTTTCTTCCTATAAGTTTGTAGCATATCTCAATTCCTCCAGGGGTTGTTAAGCAAGATATACAGTTTCTCTTTGGCCATAAAACAATGGCAGAGGTATCGCTGGCTTTAGATGCCCCACCCCACCCCAATCTACATGACTTTCTAGTATGAACATTCATTTTTCAAAGTGATCCATAGAGAAACTGTGAGAAAACAACGGTGTCTGGCATCAAGTGCCATCTCACTCAAAGCCATTTCCACATGAGACTGTTATAACACTATTATTCCACTTTCAACATCCTATGGAATCCTGGGGTTTGCAGTTTAGGGAGGGGCCAGTTGGCCCCTCCTGAAACTGCAAACCCCAGGATTCCATAGGCTGTTGAAAGTGGAATTATAGCACTATAACAGGCTAGTGCGGAAATGGCCCAAATCTGCTACCTGAAGTGACTGTTTTAAAATATGGCACTACCTGATCCTCCAACACTGTACTGAAAAATACAGTGAAAAGGATTCAGCTTAATGTAATTGAGAGTAAGATTACCTGTATTAGAAGCAAAAGCACAAAAAAATACACAACTTTGCAGAAAGCACCATCTATGTGTTACCATTTCCCATGAAAAATTCTTAAGAAGATGCAAAGTTTCCTGCTCTTTATCCAATCTAATCAAGAGTATGCACATCAGAGAAGAAAGCTAGACTACCTCTAAAGATAACACTGTCTAAAACAAATTTACTTGTTTTAGACGGTGTCTAAGGGCCTTCCCACACTAGACTGTTATAGTGCTATTATTCCATTTTCAACATCCTGTGGACTTCTGGGTTTTGTAGTTTACTGAGACCCAAGAGCTCTCTGACTGAGAATTTTAAATGCCCCTCACTAAGCTACAAACCCCAGGATTCCATAAGATGTTGAAGGTGGAATAATAGCACTTTTAACAGTGTATTGCAGAAAGACCCTAAGTCCCATTGAACTCAGCGCCACTTACTTCTGAGTAGATTCATTTAGAGACCAAACTGTAGAAACACCACAGTGCCCCATCAACTAGACAGTTTTGATGAGATATTGATCAATCACCAACAAGGACAAAGACTTTCACGATAACCACAATCTTCCTAAGAATCATGAAGAGTACAGATGAAACTTAATAAAAAAAAAATAATAAGTGGCAAGTGAAGGTATTTTGTTCCCATAATTTCAATAGCAGAATATTACATTCACATTGCACCAGTGTTGCTAGAACAGTATCAATGTACATTGAAGTGCACTGTGTGATTATTTACTTTGCTTCTACTGGATGGATCTATTGCATTTAGAGAGCCCTGGTGGCACAGTGGTTAAACGCTGATACCGCAACCACAATGTTGTGAGTTTGATCCTGCCAGGCTCCAGGTTGACTCAACCTTCCATCCTTCCATAGGTCAGTAAAATGAGTACCCAGCTTGTTGGGGGAAATTAGCTAATATTTTGTAAACTGCTTAGGGAGTGCTTAAGAAGTGAACCACTTAGGGAGTGATAAGCAGTATAGAAATGTAACTGCTATTGCTACATGCATAATTCTTCTCTGAAAATGAATTGGTCCTCCTAAAATTGCTTTGCTTGCCATTTGTCATTGAACTGGATCAAAAGATGCACAGAGGTGCTTAGCTCAGAGTAAAGGTTTTCTCCCTTTTGCTTCATATAGTCCCAGCTCAAGATTCCTATGGAATCAAGACATAGGGAAGATGTCAAGCCAAAATTCATATTTCAACATTATTATTCCTGAACATGTTGGGGAGGGAGTTGGGCATTGCCCTTGTGTCTAATGTCTGTTTTTCAACATTCTTATCTAATGTGTACCCTCATGTTATTTCATGCAGTCATGATTCTCTTTTTAGACTTACCTTACTTCACAAAATGGTATTTTGTAGCATCCATTAGTTACAAGCACTCTGCACTTGAGGAAAAAAAAACTTTTAAAATATTAAATGCAAATTGCTTAAAAAGGAGGACAAGTGAGTTATCTTAGTGCCAGATGATAACAAAAGGTTGGGGAAATCAGTACAGTGATGGTCAAAAAAAGAGGAGGAGAGGAGGACAAGGTAAAGAAATGGAAAGAAAAGAAAAAGAAAGACTGTCTCCTTTGCATATTGAAATGTAAATTATAGATGGACTATATAATTTGGAATCAACATTGGAAGAAAATAGAAAGGTATCAAAAGTGCTAGCAGGAGAATGTCACTGAATCAAAATCTCAAGGGGAACTTGCTATTTTAAAAAAAATTATGAAAAACCTATGATAAATCTGTCTGTTCAACAGTGAATGAAAGTGTTTAAAAACATAGGAAAAATGTGACACTTTGCAAAGAAACACCTGATAGCAAATAAAAAAAGTGTGTGTCAAGACAAGCACCAGCTTATCCCCTCCACCATTTTCCAGTGAATGTGTTGTTGTTGTTTTGCACCTTCAGGTTGAGTCCAACTCATGGCAACCCTCCCTTAGGGATTTCTTGGGCCCTTTCTGCAGCTCACTTATTTTCGGCGCTGGGGTGCGGTGCTTGCGCAAGCAGCCTCTGGAGAGAGGCTCTGGCGTCTGGGGTCCTTCGGCTCTGCACGAGCTTCCTGCTAGCGTGACAGCCCCACCTCTTCCTTTTGCAGTGCAGCCTGGGACCTTCCCAGGCTGCACTGTACAGGAAGCGTGACCAGCCCGGCTCCTGAGACTCCACACACAAGGTTAGTGTGCACGTGGCCCTGGAGCTTAAAACCAAAAATGAAAAAATGCATGCGCGGTCCCTGTCAGGCTCTGGAGCATCACGCAAATGTGAGTGCATTGTGTGGACTGCTCCTCACATGTGTGCGATGCTTGAAGGGCCCTTTCGCATCAAAAATGCTGTGCGAAAAGAGCCTAGGTCAGATTTCTTCAGAGGAGGCTTGCCATTGCCTTTCTCTAATGCTGAGAGTGTGTGGTTTGCCCAAAGCTACCCAGTAGATTTCCATGACTGAGTAGAGATTCGAGCCTTGATCTCCCAGACTCCTAGTCCAGAACTCAAACCATTTTGCCATGCTGGCTCTCTAGAATAAACATTACAGAAAATAAATGCAATAGATCCTTCCAGTAGAAGCAAAGTAAATAATCACACAATGCACTCCAGTGTACACTGATACTGTTCTATCAACACCAATGCAATGTGTATGAAAACACAGAGAGACTATAGAATGATATTACTGAATGTGAAGAAGATATAATCAAAGATTGCACAAAAACATGGGCCATTTTCTCACTAGACTGTTATAGTGCTATTATTCCACTTTCAACATCCTGTGGAATTCTGGGATTTGTAGTTACTGAGGCCAAAGAGTTCTCTGGCTGAGAATTCTAAAGCCTCCTCCATAAATCACAAACCCCCTAGATCTGTGTTGGTGGTATCAGGGTTGCAGGATTTGGCTTCTCTGAGCATGAGCAGAGTGCTATCTGTGAAACAAGGCTTTGCCACAGCAGAGAGTCCCAGTGAAGCAGAAAAAATTCCAGAGGCTCATTAAGTAAGACTTAGAGTACTGATTTATTGCCGCACTCTAAGATAAGGCTTAGCAAAAACATGCTTGCTTTCCAGCAATTAGACAAAGAGGAAAAACAGAAGATAACAGAAAAAAATCAGGCAGCATCTCCCCTTACAAACAGTATACTGCCAATAGCATGGCAGGTCCAGCTAGTAAGTCTAACTGGCAGCTAATCAAGGCAAACACCAGCCTTTTTATGCTACCTTGTCACCCTGGAACAAGTGGGGTGACCCAATCAGTGCTCTGGTGTGTGGCCTTCTCTAATACACAAGACATAGTCATAATAATCCTGCTGGCCTTGCACCAGGCTGTCTGGCCACACCACCTCTTCCGTCTGCCGTCCACTCATAGGAAAACTTTGTCTGCCCAGCCACAACCTTGACAGGTGGACCCTATCCAAATATTAAATATATATTTGCACATGAAAAGAAGAGACAGCAATTTCAACATATTGCTAATGTTAACCAGAATAAATTATCAAGGACCCTGGAAATTAAAAAAAAAAGTTAATGTGAAAAAAGTAGAATTCCTTGAAACTGAGTCCACTTGAGAAGTGGAAAATTCACATCTACACCTTAGAAAAATATACAGTTACAGGAACTACATGCACCCACCTCATATTTCTACGACTGATAACTCTGGTCCATTGACCACACATGTTTCTCAGTGAGACATTACTAACCAGGATATAAGAAGAATTGTTTAAAAATCTTTCATTTGCTTCCTTTTCAACAAATGTCCCTAGGTAAAATACTGGAGCCATAATTATCTTCTCACCAGGGCCATATGCTGTATTCCTAAGATCTCAGATCCAATAAATTTCAAACAATGTCCTGTGGAGCATTTCATTATCAATATCATGTGGAGGACCAAATGAAGGGCAGCTCCCAAAACTTGGGTCAAATTGCAAAATGCATACAATTGTGTGTTTGGTTTCATTTTTAAAACTATAAAGGCAGAGTTGAAGAAAATGAAATTCAAATTTTTCCTTAGCTGTGAAGCTTACTGAATGGCCTTGAAGCAAGTACTCCTTCAGCTTAGTCTACCTCACAGTGTTGTTTTATGACTTAGAACTGCAAGAGTGAAAACTCTTGTACCTGCGAAGATTGTGTAGAAGAAGGAATTTCAGCAGTGTTGCTTGTTATGTGGTTGTATGACAAGCAAAACCTGCTGAAAATGCTTTGTCTTGACAACCATTAAAGGTATAGGAACCCTCTCCAGTTTTCATTCTGGTAACCTGGTATATGTCACTCTCACTTCCTTTGAGAAAAGACAGCATACAAATTTGTGCTGAGCATAAAATAACAGTAAAAATATATACAGCATTGAAGGTCTCCACACTGATTCTGTTTTTTTAAAAACATTTTATTTTCACACCAAATCTTTAAGTGTGGTTAGGCCAACAATAACTGTTCATGTTGTGTGTGGATGTGATGGGATCTGAATACAGGTTACCCACCTTCAAATCCGACACCCTATTCACTGTGCTACACACCATCTCCATTAAAATGATTTGTACAAGAGGCACTATCTTGCTAGAGGAGATAGACTTTTCTTTCTCCCCCTTCAACATGATGCTACGCGTTGCTGCTTCCTCTGTCTTCCCTGCCAAGTTATGTATTAGTATTTATTTGCATCCACAAATATTCTCCAGGAGCTCAACCACAAACTGAGCAAACTAATACTTCAGTAAATTGTTGCTGCCCCCTGTTACATCTGTTCTGCTCTGTTCGCTAATTGCCTGTCACAGCCACTGAGCCGTCATGCCAGCCTCACTGCCACTTCCTGTTTGGTCAGCTTGTCGTCTCCTATTAATCTGATCCCCACAGCTTTTTCCCCAAAGCAACTCTTTCTGCTGACGGACATAATGAACATCCATTACTATGGTGCAATATGCAATTCACCAAATTAAAGGCATAAAAGCAGAAAGAAAAAGAAGCTATTTTATTCTTAGCACTAACCTCTATGGAGTGCCAGGAGAAACTTTAAGCTGACCGGACTAATAAGGAAAGAAATGGTTGCTTGCTCACCCTCCCATATCTCTCTTTTACTGCTTTTTTTAAATTATTTTCCAAAGTGCCATTTTTACATTCTCCCATACTTAATTTACTCATTTTGTATTATCTCACATTCATTTAATAGAGCACCCAAAATAGTTAACAATAGTAACAAGGTTTAAAAGAGAGTAAAAACAATGTAAGTCAGTATCTGGTGTGTTCATTGCCTTGAGGTACTATGTCCTGACCTGGCTTAGTGGACAGGCCATTTGGTGCTCTGATTCAAAAAGATAAATGTCTCGGGCCAGCACTTGCGATAGACTAGGGAGGGAAAGAATATTCAGAAATATTCCAAAAAAGGGGAGAGTCAAAAATGTGTTTGAGTGTTGTGAAATCCTAATAAGAAACACCCTGACTTGATGAGAATCATCCCAGTTCAGGACTTAAATCTATATAATACTCACACATGGTTGTTTTGCATGAAAAACAGCATTTGTCTGTGCAAGAAAGTTTACTGCACGGAAGTATTTCTCCATGGAAGTATTATTTTCTACACAGAAAATGCTGTAATGGGGACTTATTCTGTGCAAAATTTGTACTTGTTGATTTGCACAGAAAACACCATCTTCTGTACAAGGAATGAAATTTTCCTACCCAAAAAATAATGTCTGCTGTTTCCCACACAGAAAATGCTGTTTTCTGTGCAAAACAACCATGTGCAAATTGTGTGAAGAATGAATCCCAAACTGTGAATAGTTTTCAAAATTCACAAAAGGAAGAAAATTTCTAAAATTGTTTCCTTCAAGAATAAACCTGAAAAGGATTACATCCTGAGCATAGACTATTGGAACTGAATGCAACCCCACCCCCCATATAAAACATAGTAGTAGCCCCTGTGCTTGATAAAAGGGGGAATTGTTTTCCTTTCCAATAAATTAAAATTGTACTGATGTGTATTCTGCTACTGTCAAAGGGGAGAGGACTCCATAGATTCCTCTTCAGAGAAGTCAATGAAATTATTAAAATATAACCTAAAATATATCTTAAAGTTTAACCTATGCAGAACAATTTAATCTCAACAGTCATGTTTTGTTGCAGAAGCCACATGAGGGTAAATTTACAGTTCATTTGTGTTCTGCAACATTGTTTCCTATACAATCAATATCTTCACATTTCATCTATTTGAGCATGCAGTGATTTCCCCCATCAGATAAATAAAAAATGGACGAGACAAAAAGATGTCCCAATAAATCTACTGATATTTTTGCCACTACAGTACTTTGATCTAGTTCATGTAACTAAACTGGGGGGGAAAGTCCCACTCTGAATAGAAGGTGGGAAACCATAGCACAGAAAAGCAGAAATATCATGCTTTGGTTGACAGTAGGCTGGCTCCCACTAGAAGAAAATTGTAATTTTCTTCTACTAGGAGACATTGGAATTCATTGTGTCAGGAAATACTCCACAATTCCAGAGGTGTATCTCTTAATTTATCTAATACTATTTTTTCCACATTTTGTTTTCTGGCTCTGGGTTTGGGTAGAACAGTAGTACTTAATCTGTGGTCTGTAGACCCCCACAGGGCCACAATGGTCTCATAGGGTTCTGCAAAGGCTTGAAGAAATGTTATGAGCTTTTACAATTAAAATAGGAACAAAGGAAGACAATTTTATCTGGAATTACTCCTATAAAAATATTACTTATTTCTCCCTTCTCTCCCAATTTGACCTTGATAAGCAACTTTAAATAAATATTTGAGGCATTTTAAGGTTTAAATCTTGAGTGTAGTCTTAGTGATCCACAGAAAGATATTTAAGGGGGATCTATGGCAAAGGAAAGGTTAAGAACATACTTGATTTTGCAAACCCAAATGCACCTGTGGAAATGAAGCATTTTGTTCAGTGTAATGCACTGGGATTTTCAGATGTCAAAAGAAGCACCATCATTCACACAATAGAAGTCCTCTTACCTTAGAGCAAGACAGTTAAGGAAAGCAAAAGTATATCAAATCATGGGGGGAGCTCTGCAGTGGGGGGTTGTATCCATGCAAGCAATGCTATTTTCTTTTCTTATTTTTCTTTTTGGCAGCCAGAAAAGCCAAGCTGGAGAGGTACAATGAGGGAGCACCACGCTTAAAATAGGGGAAAAAATCTTCTGTTAAAGGTCAAACTTTGATATGAGCTTCTATCAAAGGTCATAAACAGAGATTTATTCATTCCTTCGAGCTAGCCACCTTTATTTGTGATGGAAGTTATTCAGACTTGCAAAATCATTCATTTGTCAACAAAAACATGACAAAATCTCCCCAATAAACAGTTGAGAACTGATCATTACTTAAGATATTTTAATTGTGGGTGTATTAGCCATTTAAAAATATGTAATGGAGCAAATATGGCCAATAAGCACAAGTGAAATCCTTTCCTAAAAACATTTTTAAAAGGAGTGGGTGGGTAGGACTTATATCTGCCAATAAAATAAAATTTTAAAAAAATTATCCTAAGACTGTTTATTACAGAAATATTTGTTGTGTGAGTGCTGGTAACTGTTACAGGAAAGTGACATATTATGGCCAGCTTTGAACACTGCCCAGTGGCTAGGAATCAGAAAGCTTGTGCTATCTGTATCATTGGACCTCTTCTAGTAGGTGAGGAAAAGAAACTGTATGCATAGAAGTGTTCCTGTCATTTCCACATCTCAGGCTGAATCATTATTTCTACCCAATTTCCTTTGGGAGGAAGATTGTTGCTGTACATTCTCACCCATTCCTTACATTGCCTCTTAGAAGTATATAATCAGAAGCTTTCCTCTACCAATGGATGAAGGAAGTCACAAATCCAGCTTTAAACAGTTTCCACACAGTCCAGTGCGTGGTTGGAGCTACTACATCAGTTGGAATCACTGCCACTAGAGAATTCACTTACTCATGCACAAATACATGCTCAATGTCACTTTCACATGGTCTATGACCATGGTTCTTAAGCTGTGGACCACAAATCCCCAGGTGGGCCATGATGTCCTTACAGGGTCGCAAAAGCTTAAAGAAATGTTATGAGCTTTTACATATAAAATAGGAAGGAAGGAAGGAAGGAAGGAAGGAAGGAAGGAAGGAAGGAAGGAAGGAAGGAAGGAAAACAAATTTGTATGGAGTCATTCCTATTAAAAAATGTTATGAGTGTGTACATTTACTTATTTCTCTCTTCTGTTCAAATTTGAGGACCCTTGATGAGCAACTTTAAATAAATATTTGATGCACTTTAGGGTTTTAAATCCTGAGTTTAGTCTTGGGCCATTTCCACACTAGACTGTTATAGTGCTATTATTCCACTTTCAATAGCAGACCCCAGGATTCCATAGGATGTTGAAAGTGGAATAATAGCACTATAACAGTCTAGTGTGGAAATGGCTTTGGTGGTCTGCAGCAACAAAAGATTTTTAAAGGAGGTCCATGGCAAAAGAAAGGTTAAGAACTGCTGGTGTATGTCACTGAAGCAGTTGGCAAATCTCTTGTTAACACAAATTTTCTAACATGCTTTAGATCTAGGAATGGGGACAGATTTTCTTTGGGTCTTTTTAAATAAGAACTTTTCAGAATTTGCAAGTGTCTTCATAAATTTGAGAAAAAGAATTCAGATTTTAAAAATCTGAATGTAGAAGACACAAAAGTGTCAGGTTTGCACTTCCAGGCATGAGTTAAGTGCTTAGATCTTAAAAACCTAACTTTAAAACTCCAGGTGTTGAACCATATTTGTGGTGTTGAATGATGACTGCCACCTTGGTTCCTCATCTCCATTAGCTACATGGTAAGCAGGAAGAAGATGAGCTTCTCTATACTGGAAATAATGATAACTGTTGGATTTGGCCAGTGCAGATGGCTGAGAATTTATCCATTTAAAATATATATATTTTTAGATGGATAAATTTAAATATATATATATATATATATATATTCATTTAATAATTATAATATATATATATATATGTATGTATGTATAAAATATTTAAAATATATATATATAATAGGTTTTATATATATATATATATAGTTATTAATGAACTTTGAAAAATATGCACATTTCTTCAAACATTTGACAGAATCTGGATTTTTTTTTACAAAATGAATATGGTTAACACTGAACTTGATTAATTTGTATTATTATTATTACTATTACTATTATTTGTATCTCACCTTTTTCCTCAGAAGGATTCAAAGCAGCTTTTAGTACTTATAAAACTGAAAACATATTTTAAAAATCATACAGCCTTTTCACACGTTACCTTTCCACAGAGGTGGGGGGCGGCGCTCGCGCGAGAAGCTTCAGCAAGAACGATGCGGCTTCCCTGCTGCTTCAGTTCTGCAGCAGCTTCCTGGTCGTGCGAGCGCCGCGCGAACGCCCCGCCCCTTCCTACGGCAGCACAACCTGGGAATTGCACAACCAGCCTGGCTCTCAACACACTGCATGCCAGGTAAGTGCACACAGGCCCCGGGAGCATTGCACGACCGGGTACCATTTTCGGCTTTAAACCAAAAATGAAAAAGTGCGTGCAGGCCCTTGAGCATCGCATAAATGGGAATGCATCATGCAGGCCACTCCTCCCATTTATGTGATGCTCAAGGGGCCCTCTCACTTTAGAAATGCCATGCGAAAAGGGCTGTAGTATACAAAAGTTAAAAGGCAGATTAAACAATCAAATAGTAATTAAAACAGAGTTAAAATACATATTTAATCATAAATACTACATAAATTATGAATAGCCAGCACTTTTGGCAGCCAAACAATGGTCATGTATTTTTTTTATTAAAATCTTACCAATTTTACAAATGCATAAACAGTAAACAATATTTGTTTTTTGAATTGCATAAAATACATAATTGCGTAAGATACAATCTTTCTTTAATATTGTTCTTATCATTATGTTATTACTATATTAAAGATCTGCTTACTCTACTCACTTTTTCCCTATTACCTATTTCAGATCAGTACTTTTACATTCACCTTGATTCCTTTTATTGTTATCTTTAATAATCTTATCTTCCTTTCTTAACGCTTTATTCTACTTCCTACCTTCTCTTGTTTGGGTGATTTATGTCTTCTTTTTAAAAGATACCTCAGTAACTTTCTATTCTTGTTGACTTGCCTGATTCTGTGAAATGCTCTTGATTATCTGTCTCTCTTTTTTTTAGCTCATTATCTCTTTTTTTTATTCTTATTTCTTTTCATTATCTTTCATTTTCATGTTCGCAGAGTCATTTCCAGTTGTTCTCAATGTATTTCTTAACTAATGCCATTTCTCTTTCTTCTTTCCCCTGCTTCTCGCCCCTCATGGTGCACATACAATGGTCATATATTGAATACCTGCTGAAATAAAAATATCTTTGCTTGTCTATGGGAGGAAGGAAGGGAGGGTGCCAGTCTGATTTCTCTGGAAAAGGAGTTCCAAAGCCTGGGAGCAGCCACTGAGAAGGCCCTCTCCTATGTTCCCAGGAGTTGTTCCTGTGAAGGTGGTGGGACAAAGACAAGGGCCTCTCCAGCAAATCTCAAAGCCCAGGCTGGTTCATAAGGGAGAATGCGGCCCTTCAAATAACCTGGACCTGAGTAATGTAGGGCTTTAAAGGTCATCACCAGCATTTTGAATTGCGCACAGAAATGGGCCAGCAGCCAATGTAGCTGTTGCAATAGGGGGTTTGTGTGATGCCTATACCCAACCTGAGTTAACAATCTGGCTGCAGCTCTTGGACCAACTGAAGTTTCTGAGCTCTCTTCAAAGGCAGCCCCATGTAGAGAGTGTTACAATAATCCAGCCGGGATGTAACCAAGGCATGTGTCACTGTGGCCAAGTCTGGCATCTCAAGCAATGGGAGCAGCTGGCAGACAATTCTTAACTGTATACCTCTAATTGGAGCATACCAAGAGACCTTTGTGTCCGAGTAAGATTTTTATTTTATCTAATGGAAAAATTCAGATGCAGACACTATTCCAAGTTAAAAGAAAAAGAAAAACTCTTCTTTAAGAAGCTTAAGGAATTTCATCTTACTTTGAAAGCCATGCTACCCATTTTTTATAGGAGAAGATCCAGACTCAGTAGACCTGCAGAAATGAAAGGTATTTAAATTAATCATGACAGATTTCTCCAATTGACTGCAATGAGTTGACTCTAAGGATAACTGTATCTGGATCCAACTCCTAGTTTTATATACTTTTCTTATGTCATTGTTTAGTTTTTATTTTAAATGCCTTGCAATTAAAATGAGTGTAAAAGTATCCAAATCTGTAAAAAATTATAAACATGGTATTTCTTGTAGCCTATTTAGTAACCTTCTCTGAGGGAGCTGGTCTGCAGTAGTTCAGTGATAGTATCATAAAAACCACACATGTAATGAGATACTGTATTTCTATTAACATTGCCAGCCAAGCCAGATGTAGGGAAATCAACTAATACCTTAGAAAGGAATGTCATTTACAATAACTCATTACTTGTTAAAGTATGAATTCTGTGAATGGCTGTGAACAAAAAGTCTGGTGGCAGAAGAAATTACTTTCTTTGCTGACCAGTTGTAACACTGTCAAGCAGCAAGTGGAAAAGGTTATTTGCTGTTCAATTTATCTGTTATCAGAGTGCATATTATGTCTATGAGGTAAAGACTTCAGCTAACCCAGCCCTCTGATTAAGGGATTGTCTAATCTGTGGGCTTTTTTATAAAACTGACCCTAGATTTTCAGCTTAATTTCAGTTTGAATTTCCCTCAGAAACCTTTATATTTTCCAAATAAATCTTCATAAAAATAACAACTCCTTTAACTTAATTGAAATGTATAAAATTAAAAAGTGCGATGAGAGAGCCTTGTGGCGTGAACACATTTTGATGCATTTGGGATTAGTCTAAATTACTTTTCAGAAGTATCACTTGGTGTCCCTGAATGCAAAGAGATTCAAGGTCTCTTCAAATTATGTAAGTTTTTTGTAAGTAGAACTATTACTGAGGATGCAGTGAGGCAATACCTCTTCAACAGACAACAGTGATCACTTTATGGCCCTTTCCACACGGGCATATTGCCCGTGCTTGCGCGACCTCCCCAGGAGGTCTTCTATACTGCGAGGCGCGTGAGGGCAGTTCGCAAATGGGAGGTTCTAAACCTTAAACTGCCCTCGCGCGGCCGCGGGGGTGGCGCTGTAGTCTTATAAAAACCACTTCTCAAGTGGTTTTTATGTGACTTGCCCGCGTTGCCCCATCGCCGCGCCCTGTTTAGAACTGCAGGGGTGCGTTAGCGCATCTCTGCAGAGCTGCTGGTGCGCTGCCCTGATTGGCGGAGCGCCGTTGGAAGCCGGCGGTCGCCATTTTGGGTGCCGCCAAACAACGCCGAAATTCGCCACCGTTTGGAGTGGCAAACGCACGCTCCCCGCGGGGACGGAGCAACCCATTTAGCGGTAAGCTCCGTCCCTGCGTGCGCCCCCCGTTTACCCGCCCCGCGTGTGGAAAGGGCCTAAGTCTAACAACATTCAGTTAATGTATTTCCATAAAAGCTTGAGATGAAGAAGATAAGAGTAATAGGAGGAGATACTCATAGTGTCTTTCCTTCTGAAGATTCCTCTGGAAGGGGCTTACCTTTCTCTGACAATCCATATGGAGTGCATTATTTCAGAGGTCCTCATGAACAATACAGACAAGCTAAGTATGTATGCAGACTGTATAGAACTTGGGTCTGAAAGGATCATAAAGCTGACCTTGAAGGAAATCTGCAAATTCCGCAGGAAACCCCATGGCTCTACCGGAAATCCTACAGATATTTCATGAAGAGCAAGAATCTATGGTTGTGTTAATGCTTTGAATCCCTACATTATGCTCACCTTTTACCCTTATATTAGTGTACATAAAGCTAATAGCACAGAAATATCCCCAATCTCTGCTAACCCATTTCTAAGGGAACTGAATCCTAGATAACCATTTGGGATTCCTGGAATTTGTTACAAATTCAGAAGTGAGGCACTCACATATAACAATATGAAACTGTCAGATCACTGATACATTTAAGTCAATATTGTCTATAAGACTTTGTGCCAGAATCTCATTTCAGATGTTACATCAGGAATTGACCTCTGGTTTGCAGCCCAGAAGAAAGTTTTATGGAACCAAGCTCTGCTTTGCAAACTGTTCTATGGAGTTATATTCCACTCTGCAGATCAGGAAGTTATTGTGCTCCATCTTATTTCAGCACTGGAGTTTGCTTTACATGCTTGAAAAGTGTTATACTGGGGCTTACTCTTGAGCAGATATGGATAGAACTGAGCTATTTGTGTTTGCTTGGTGAGATGTCCAAATTGATAAGAATTACATCCTTCCTCATCTAGATTGCTTTAACCTCCTTTGAGTGCTGAAGATGCTTTCTGAACCAGGAAGGGGGAAAAAGGCTGTGGGATATTCTGAAGAAAAGT
Source organism: Iguana delicatissima (assembly GCA_948472985.1). Lineage (NCBI taxonomy): Eukaryota > Metazoa > Chordata > Lepidosauria > Squamata > Iguanidae > Iguana > Iguana delicatissima. The sequence continues at coordinate 621,353 of CAOKZL010000727.1, forward strand.
CTGAAGCCACACAATTTATATTATAGGAACAGGGCATGTCAGAAGAATGAATCATGGAAAGCTGGACTTCACAAAACAAGAAACAGAATGTATAAACATTGCAATGATAACCAACCAACTAACCAATAACTAAGAAGACCAGACACATAAAATTGGGTTAAATAAGAACCACTTTATTTGGCCTAATTTACTTAAATTGTGTTGACCTCAAAATGAAGAAAGAATGAGGAACAGCCTGTTGTGGGTCCAGCTGAAGCCCAGGTGTCATCCCTGTGACAATCTCCCCGGCCTTCCCTTGGACAAAACACCTGAGCTCCAAGGGCAGTCCAAAAATACCCTTGGTTGCTCCCCAGCCAGCCATAATTGGAAGGTAATCCAGGGGAATCCCACCCAAGCCTCAGAATTCTATAAGTGAGAGCCCAAATCTCATGTTATAACCCTATAAGGGAAGATGTCAGAGTCCTACCCTACACTAAAAGGATGCCAAAAGTGATCACTGAAGGCTTAAATTCTTCCCCTGCTACCTGCCACAGGGACAAGTGTCTGCTCAATCCCTTTTCCACGCCAATCAAAATAGTCCTCACCCCTTGTTGCAACTCCTCCAGAAACAACCTCATTTTCCAACTTGCTGCTCCCAGGCACTGCAAGTGCCTCTTCCTTTCAGCCAGTTGTGAAAGGAATGGGACCTACTGCAAATGGAGCATTCATACTGAAACCAACAAGGAGAATGATTACAAGAGCCTCTTACACCAAATTCCCAACGCAACCTGCTCTGGCCAACAGCCACCACCACCTGACTTTGATCTTTTGGAGTGACACCAACTTGTACGTTCTGGACCATATGCTCACTATGTGATTTCTCAGCCTGAATTAGCCAGGCTTGGTCATCAAACTAATCCACAGCTGTGTCCCACCTAGTCCCACCTAAGGTCAGAGTTCGCTGTAGCTCACATATGAAAAGAGTTGTTGTAACTGAGTCATACAGGACCTGCAAAATCACAATAAACCAAATGGATTATATCCATATAATGGATAAGCACATATGCTGTCCAGGGCTGAACTCTAGCAATAATCCCTGCATAAACATAATAACAAGAAAACCAGGTATGCCAATTCCTATCAACCTTCCTCTCTCTAAATTCATCTCATTCTTTTTCATCCATGTTCTTCCAGTCCTTTTTCTCTGGCTCCCTATAAAGCAGAGAGAAGACATCTACATAGTCACCCTTCAAAATCTCCTCCAAAGCATCAGGAGACAGATAATCTGCCAAAGGCATAATGAGATCCACTGTTGGAAGACCCTCAAAGTGACACCACCAAACCACTAGTGGAGGACTGCTGCCCAACTCTAGTGACACCAGCTGGCCATGCTGCACCAAGGCTCTGGAATAAGCCATCTGGGGAAAATAAGACCCAGGATAAGGAGACACAGCAGATAATGGATCCTGCATTCCAGCCTGACCCTGACTGTGAGCAAATTTAGCACCCTCAACAGAACCTTCTAAACTGGCAGAAGAGCTAACCACAGGAAAGTTAACTGCAGGCAACTCAACAGGTTTACTCCAAACACTAAAGCCATTCTCTCCAGTGTCCCCCCTTGTGTAGTGGTAGCATTGCATTCATCTAATTGTGACTGGCAACCAGGAGTTCCATCAGACTAAGCTGCCTCATGAGCCACCTAATCTCTATGTGCTGCCATCTCACCAGAGTCATCCACCTCTACTTCTGTATCTAGAGCCTCCAAACAAGGTAAAACCACTAGATTAAAGTTATCCTTATCATCTTTCATAGTTACCCCCCCCCAAGCTGCTTAGGCTGAGCCCTTTGCCACTGAGCCTTTTTCAACTTAGCCAAAATCATTGCCCTCTTATCCATCTCTCCCTCCTCATTAGAAGAAAAATGTGTCACAGGGAACAGGCATTTAACTGGAGGCACAAGGCAAAGCATATTGTGGACACAATGCAAAGTAAGGACAATTACATAAATGGACTACTGAAGATGGCATCTGCATCCTCACCCCAACTTAAGCTGATGGAATTAAAATAAAGAGAGGCAATTAGTAGCTGCACCTAAAATACTTTCACTTAAATCAACAACTGCCACACTTCCCAAAGTAAAATGGCCACTAAGGGAAGTAAAAATGTCATCTGGATCCCAATCAAACCTAAAATGGCTGATGGCACCCTCAAAATGGTGTCTGAAGTACTGCCCTCACTAAAAATGGTTGCTAGGGTAGGCAAAATGGTGACTGCAACACTGCCCATGACCAAAATAGCATTGACCACCTCCCTTTCACACATAGTACTCACTGCAGCTTCCTCCCTAACAACAAAATGGAAGCTTCCCAAAAAGCAGCCAACTAAAGCAAAGCAGTTCCCACGCATGAGAAAGGAAAAGTAATGAAACCAACAAGAAGAAAATGGCCAACAATGGTGGCCAAACTCGCCCCAGCCCTGAAAGAACTTTCTAACATGAACAAAAACTGGTCAATCACCACACACACACAACTACCCAACTGCAGCACAAAAACATCCAAGCTACATGCACAGCTCTGCTCACTTCCTGAGAAATCATACCCAATAATCACACACATGCCCTTGCCTTCCTACAGACCAAGAACAAAGGAAATAAATCCAAATATAAAACACTCAATACCCAGATAAAAAACTGCCACTCACCAAGGCCACAAATTCACACTACATAACAACTAAACAGATCTCACACAAACCCCTCTATGCTCCCAGAAATCAGAACAACCAGAGAAGCAAAACAGAGAGGAGAAAAAACATAGATTATGCCAGGACAATCAAAATTATAAATGAGCTAAAGGAGTGAAAATCTACATCTAAGAAACTAAAAGGAAATTTAAATGACAGCTTATCACACACATTCATATTCCTTACAGTAAGAAGGGGGGAGCCCAGAACCAATGAACTTAATATAAATCAGAACTTCACAATTAAAAAGGTAAATTAAAATGGAGAACAAAATCAATCATATTACCAATGAACAAAATATCCCTTAAACCTATGGCCAAGAGAAATGATACAAATTATTGGAAACTACAAAGCAATAGCATGTAGCAATAGCATGTGTATGTCTGTACCGCGTATCAGTTCCCTCTAAGCGGTTTACAATGTGTTGGCTAATTGCCCCCAACAAACTGGATACTCATTTTACCAACCGGCGGAAGGATGGAAAGCTGAGTCAACTTGGAGCCCAGTAGAATCAAACTCACAACCTTGTGGCTGCAGTACTGGCATTTAACCACTGTGCCACCAGGGCTAAAGATCTAAAATGAAACTGATCCAAAACAAAGGATTTTAACAAGAGCCAAAGTAATCCCTCAGGCAAACTACTGAAAAAAACCAAAAGCATAAGAAATTCAGCAAATGGTAATCTGAGACACACACAGAGAAGATCCAAAAGAGAAATGTGAGGGGGAAGTCAGACCTTAAGTAGTCTCTGACTCCACCCCTTTTACATGTTGCAGTCTGGCACCCTGTACCAGATGCCAATCATTCTGGTCTCTCCCATAGAGGGTATCAAAGACCTACCTTCCCCTGAGAGCCATTTACTGTGCAAGTCCGGGTAGGTGTTACTTGGCATAGAATCATAGAATCATAGAAATGTAGAGTTGGAAGAGACCACAAGGGCCATCCAGTCCAACCCCCTGCCATGCAGGAAAAACCCTCAAAGCACTCCCGACAAGTGGCCATCCAGCCTCCGCTTAAAAACCTCCAAAGAAGGAGACTCCACCACACTCTGTGGCAGCACATTCCACTGCCGGACAGCCCTGACTGTCAGGAAATTCCTCCTGAGGTTCAGGTGGAATCTCCCCTCCTGCAGCTTGCATCCATTGCTCCTTATCCTGGTCTCAAGAGCAGGAGAAACAAGCCCACTCCCTCCTCGACATGACATCCCTTCAAATATTTAAACATGGCTATCATGTCCCCTCTCAACCTTCTCTTCTGCAGACTAAACATACCCAGCTCTCTAAGTCTGTCCTCATAGGGCATGGCTTCCAGGCCCCTCACCATTTTGGTTGCCCTCCTCTGGACCTGCTCCAGCTTATCCATATCCTTCTTGAATTGGGGTGCCCAGAACTGGACACAGTATTCAAGATGAGGTCTAACCAATGCAGAATAGAGTGGTACCAATACCTCCCTCGATCTAGACACCATACTCCTATTGATGCAACCAAGAATTGCGTTGGCCTTCTTGGCTGCCGCATCACACTGCTGACTCATGTTCAGCTTGTGGTCTATGAAGACTCCTAGATCCCTTTCACACGTACTGTTAGCCAGCCACGTGTCCCCCATCCTATATTTCTGCATACCATTTTTTCTGCCTAAGTGTAGGACCTTACATTTCTCTCTGTTGAAGTTCATTTTGTTAGCCTTGGCCCAGCTCTCCAATCTGTCCAGGTCCTTTTGAATTTTGATCCTGTCATCAGGCGTATTAGCAACCCCTCCCAATTTGGTGTCATCTGCAAATTTCATCAGCGTGCCCGATATTCCTTCATCCAAGTCATTAATGAAGATATTGAACAGCACCGGGCCCAGGACAGAACCCTGTGGCACCCCACTAGTCACTTCTCTCCAGGATGAGAATCTGCCATTGGTGACCACCCTTTGGGTACGGTCAGTCAACCAGTTACAAATCCACCTGACAGTAGCCCTGTCCAGCCCACATCTTACTAGCTTCTTTGCAAGAATGTCATGGGGAACTTTGTCAAAGGCCTTACTGAAATCAAGATATACTATGTCCACAGCATTCCCTTCATCTATCAAGCAAGTAACTCTATCATAAAAAGAGATAAGATTAGTCTGGCATGACTTATTTTTGAGAAACCCATGTTGACTTTTCGTAATTACGGCATTGTTTTCTAAGTAATTAGAAACTGATTGTTTGATGATTCGCTCCAGGATCTTTCCAGATACTGATGTCAGGCTGACTGGGCGATAATTATTTGGGTCCTCTTTTTTCCCTTCTTGAAGATCGGGACAACATTTGCCCTCCTCCAGTCTGCCGGAACTTCTCCGGTCCGCCAAGAGTTTTCAAAGATTATAGCAAGAGGTTCCGCAATGACCTCTGCTAGTTCTTTTAAAATCCTAGGATGCAATTCATCTGGCCCTGGAGACTTGAATTCATCCAGTGTGGCCAGGTATTCCTGTACTACCTCTCTATCTATTCTGTACTGCATTTCCCCCACTTCCTCACCTGCTCCCCAACTGCCAGGTTGCGTGTTTTTATCCTTTTGGGAAAAAACTGAGGCGAAGAAGGTGTTGAGGAGTTCTGCCTTTTTTCTTCCTCCTGTTATTAATTCACCATCTTCCTTGCGCAGTGACCCTATCGTCTCCTTCTTTTTCCTTTTGCTGCGGACGTATTTAAAAAAGCCCTTTTTATTGTTTTTAATGTCTCTGGCCAGCCTAAGTTCGATCTGTGCTTTAGCCTTTCTGACCTTCTCCCTACATCTCCTGGCTACTTGCTTATAATCTTCTTTGCTGATTTCCCCCTTCTTCCATTTCCTGTACATGTTTTTCTTAATACTTAGCTCAGCTGAGAGCTCTTTAGTCAACCATTCCGGTTTGTTCAGATGCCTTCCATTTTTCCTCCTTAATGGCACAGTTTTAGCCTGTGCCTTCAGTACCTCCCTTTTAAAGAACTCCCACGCCTCCTGAACTCCTTTCTCATTGACTATTCTTGACCACGGGATTTCAGCCAGCAGCTCCTTCAGTTTACAGAAGTCTGCTTTTTTAAAATCTAAGACGAATGCCTGGCTACACTTGCCTTCTCTTCCCCACTGAATGCCAAATTCTAATAGGGCATGGTCACTCTCTCCTAAAGATCCAACCAGTTCTACGTCATTAACAAGGTCTTCCCTGTTGGTCAGGATCAGATCCAGAATATTTGATCCCCTTGTCGCCTCTTCCACCTTCTGGACCATGAAATTGTCTGCAAGACAAGCAAGAAACTTGCTGGACCTTGCCGCCTTTGCAGAGTTTGACTGCCAACATATATCTGGGTAGTTGAAATCTCCCATTATTACATTAGCAAGTTAATGTGGGCGTGAATGAAACATTTTCAGTCAGATAACTACCCAGTGCTTTATTCAAGAAATGAAATTCTAAGAAGAAATGGGGTGGCACTTACAGTGAAGAAAGATGTAGCAAAAGCAGTCAAAGGATACAGTGCAAAGTCTGACTGAATTATATCAATAAAATTATATCAATAAAACTTCAGGGAAAACCCATCAATATAACTTTATCCCAACTTCATGTTCCAACTACAAAGGCAGAAGAAGAAGAAATCGGAAGAATCTATGCCAGAGTCCAGGACTTCTTGTTTATCATAGGCAATTGAAATACAAAAGTAGGAAACATAGCAGAATCTAGATTCCAGTGAAATTTGGCCTAGGATTAAGAAATTAAGCAGGATACTGGTTGACTGAGTTTTGCAAGGCCAACAGCTTGTTCATTGCAAACACTTTCTTCAGGCAACCAAGGAGGCAACTATTTTCATGGGCGTCACCTGATGGCCAGTACAGAAATCATACAGACTATATAATTGGAATGAAAAAAAGGGAGAAGCTCCATTTTTCTGCAAAAACAAGATCAGGAGTAGATTGTGGAACAATTAATTTTTTAATATCAAAAATTTGAGTAAAGCTAAAGAAGAATACCAAATCAATCATTGTACCAAAATGCAACCTTAAGAACATCCCTGTAGAATTAAAAATAATGCAAACATAGTTTTGCATCATGAATCCAGGGACTTTGTGAGAGAAGAATGCAAAAAGACAGTACATGCATCCAAAAAAGAAAGAAAATCTCATTGGATTACAGATTAAATTCTCCAAACAGTTAGGTACAGACAAGAAGAAAAGTAAAAAGTGACAGAAATAGGGTCAGAACCCCGAATGCAACCTCATATCTCAGCTGCTTTGGTACAGAACAGAGCAGAATGCTGCATCATCATTCCTGCAGCTGTCAGGCAGAATGAAAACTCCAGATCAGTCAGTATTTGAGAAATCAGAACTGAGAAGATTTCTTTTTTTTTTTTTTAGTCATTTTTTGAGTCAGTTGAAAAGCAAATATGTAACCCTTTCAGATTCTGGAAATATTAAGAAACTGGTATTTTCTTCTTGCACAAATTCTGTAGACTTGGCGATCTAACTTGGTGATCCAACAAGTGACAGGCTTCTGACACCTGGGAAGAGATCTTCATTTGTGCAAAGTGAAATGGTTCCTGGAACTGCTGGACATGAGAACAGAAACAGAGAGACTAGAAAAGTAGGGAGGGTTTACAGGTGTAAGCTACACAGTAGAGTATGAGAGACATGAAATATTCCCATTAAGAAGCATGAATACCACTTCTTTGCCTCAGCCAGCAAATACACATGTCCTCAGCCATCAGGGATTACTGTAGCCTGCCACTGGTGGCCTGGAAGACTGATCTGATCCTCCCATCCCACTTCCTACTTTTATCAAAAGAGGAAGCAAGCAACATCTCACAGCTATGTCAGAGTCATATGCAATGGATTGAATAGAAACCATTTCTCATGCTCAGCAGAGAAAAGGCAATTTCAAAATCTCTTCATTCCCACTGCAGTGTAAAAGCAAGGTATATAGGGTATAATTTCCTAGCCACAACTGAACAGCTCAACTGACTATTAGAAAACCTTGTAGTTTTGCCCCAGAACTGTGGGTATTTCTGCCATGCACACACACACACTCCCCTGCTGCTGGTGGAACCATGCCAGGGTCTGGCTAGATGCCCACTACCTTTGTTCTTGCAGTGTGATCCAGGGATAATTTATCTTCACCATGTAGAAATGACCTCTTGTTCTCTCCCAATAAATCCAGAAAGAATGAATAGTTCCAGTATCACTTGATTAGACATGATTGAGATATATTGAAACAAAATTTGAAACTCTATGAAGCAAACATTGTCCCTGCAGCACAGAGCAGGGCAGGGCATGGGAGCAAACCCACCACATATCCTGGTATGGGTGAAAAATTGCTGGAGCTTTATAGGTTACAAGCAATGTTTGGAAAAGTCACCTTTTGTGCTGCAATGTATTCAGACTGAAAGGGTATACTGGCATCAGGCTTTGGGGAGCTGTAGTCCAAAAAGGAACATTTTTCCCCAAAAATTCTGATTACCAATGGAAACTGGTGGCTTCAATGTGAATGGGTCAACAATTTGCTCCAGTCTGCACTTTAAAGGGAGCTATGACACCTGCAGAACCCTACCCTCAAATACATTTAAATTTTGTCTGCTCATTAAAAGGGATTACTCAATCTGCAGAATCCTATCCTGAAAATACATTCAGCATTGGAAAAATCTTCTTCAAATTTTGGGGAAAAAAACTAAAGTAGATTCACTAGCCTACCAACACTGGAACCACTAGTCACCACTACTGGTTACAGTTCATAGAGTTTGACATGAAACAGGACAAAGACCCAAACCCTAGGTAACTGGAACACTGGTCAGTACCTGCTTGGCTGAAATGTGGAAGTAGCAGGAATCTCAACTCCAGGCTGAGATAGCAGGGATGGGCTGTAGCTCCTGAAATCATTCATCGTTAGCTATGCCTCCTATGGGAACTGCAGGAGAATCAAATAACGCCTGGAGGAACATTCTTACAATCAAGCAATATAGTGACTCATTTTGCAACGTGGGTTATAATAGACCTGTCAGCCCTCAACTTACACTAGCGCCTTTAAATTGAAACCCCAAGATCCCTTAACCGACAAGTGGGAATGCGGAGCACAGCGATAAAGTAGATTTGGCCCAGTGCCTTCAATGATGATAAGGAGAAAAATGTGATAGAAATCTCAAATCATACAATTTAGAGTAAACCTCAAAACCATGCTGTGAGGAAAGTGAAAATGCTGCACTGTCCAAATGTATCAGAAGCAAAAATAAAATACAATTCCCAGCCCCACAAAACCCTGGCTAAGCATTCTCTACAGCAGTGATAAAACCAGAGATGGACGCACAAGAAACACAATGCTGCAAGTTTGGCCTGGAGTGTATATTTAAAACTTTAGAAGGTACCAAAGGTAGAAGGGTCCCTCTCAAGTTAACTCCAAAGCTTTATCCTCAGATTGGAGGGTTGGGCAACCAAGCTGAGGTGTTAAGCAGATCAGAAGATCCAGGCCAGAGTTTGAGAACATTTCTTTATAGGATTACAACACCTAGAATTCTGGAAGATTCTAGGAGCTATAGTGTTGTAAAGTAACATTCTCAAGCTCTGTGACCATGTCAGCCATGTAACAGGCTCAATTATCCTTCCCCTCATAAGTGTGGAGCCATGGAAAAGTTGGGGTAGTGTGACATTGAGAAGACAGCTGCCACCAGGAGCCGATTGAGTCAGTGTAGTCTAGCAGTTATAGTGTTATATCGGAAGCTGGGAAAGCCAAGTTCCCACCATGAAACTCATACAATGGTCCAGTTTATTTATCTTTTTCTCCCCTTGTCTTTATCTAACCTATTTGATTGATTGATTGATTTAGTTTATATCTCACCTTTCTGTCAAAACTAAAGTTTATGCAATTAACTAAAAAGAGAGACAGACAAAAGCAGAACCTTGTGATATTAAAATACAGTTAGAAACACTGTAATGCTAAAACACAGTGGAATTAAAAACAATGGAAAGCACAGCATTAAGGAAAGTGAAGCACTCACCCATTAAAAGACTACCTCACATGGTTGTTGTAGAAATCAAGTACAGGGAAAGATTGCTGGGACACAACTGCCACCTTGAGCATAGCAGAGAAAAGGCAGGCTATGAGCTAATTATTAAATAAACTGATTCATTAGTACCTCATTTTGAGGTCTATCAGTTCTATAAGAGTTTTTTTCTGATATTCACTGCTCCTGACGCCAATGTCAGATTTGAGCTTTGATTTAAAAACGACACAGAGGGAAATGTCTTTGATTACCAAAAGAGAGGGGGGCAGGTTTCAGGGCATACAGAGGCATATGTAATAAAATTTAACATCATTTGTCAACAAAAAGAAGTGGACAAGTAATAACACCAAAACATACATATCCCCATGAAATTTCGATCAGACAACTTCCTGACAGGCTTCTTTGACAGTTCTCAAGTCATGATGCTAAAACATGAAGATTAAAAGAGAGCATGGATTGGGTTGTTTAGCCCTATTACATATTTTAATCTGACATGCAGGGGAATAATACAATATACATTATTTAATGCTATAACCTATCATTTTGATAACCCACAAATGCTCACATGCTATTGAATGACTTATTAGTTAAATTTCAGAGCTGGCCTCAATCTTCTTGTGACTTCCATTTCAAGATTCTCTCCAGGTCACCGTGAAAGCTTGAACCAACCAAAATGGATTTTTGATTGATTTGGAATATAGCCAGTCCTAGTATTCCATTATATGAAACGCACATATTTTTTTGAGGCTATTATATATTATTTTAAAAATATAATTGCTACCCGCCAACAAAATCAATCTTACAGGCATGACTTAAAAGAAGCCTTCAGTTATTCACGCAAATATGTTTGAATTGCAAAGTGTTTCTTCTTAGAGAAATCTATTGTGAAGGTCAGACAGAGAAGGGGGAAAGTTATTATTTTTTTTTAAGTTTATCTTGCTGCTTGGCTTTACAGGCAAGGCAGCAGTGTGTTATCATATTATTAACAGCATGCCAAAAAATAAATTGTATTTAATTTAAGGAAAAAAATGACAACATTTAACACATCATAATTCTTGTTTTTTTGTTTTTTGTTTTTTTGTTTTGGTAATAAAAGAATTGCAGGTGTAATGCATGTGTATGTGTGTTCATGTGTATGCGTTTTGAAGTTGTTTCAGATTTATGCTGACTTGAAGGTGATCCTGTCACAGGTGTTCTGTTCTGTTTTGTTTCGGTTTTGGCCAGATCTGTGCAGAGGGAGATTGCCTTTGGCTTCCTATGAGAATGAGAAAGTGTGACTTCCCAAAGTCACCCAGTGAATTTTCGTGGTCAAGTAAGGACACAAACTCTGCTCTCCCAGAATCCTAGGCCATTTCCACTACCTTGTTACAGTGCTATTTTTCCACTTTCAATATCCTACGGAATCCTGGGGTTTGCAGCTTAGGGAGGGACATTTAGAATTCTCAGCCAGAGAGCTCTTTGGCTTCAGTGAACTACAAACCCCAAAACTCCACAGTCGTTGAAAGTGGAATAATAGGATATTGAAAGTGGAATAATAGCACTATAACAGTTTAGGGCGGAAATGGCCCTAGTCCAACACTCAAGTGCTCCACCATTCTGGCCCTCAGGTAAAATATTATAATTTTTTTAAAAAACCTAATGATCCCCACTTGCAAACCTATTGAAATAAAGTGGTCTTGACTGATTTTGTAAAACTACATATGATGTTGACTTAACAAGTCTTTTTAAGGGAAGAGTTCCACAATAGGGAGGGTACCACACAAATATCCTTTCTCCCTATAGGTCCACCAACTCATTCTTCGATGAGTATAGTGCTTGGAGTAGAACCACATCAGATGAGATTAAGAGAGCAAGGAAGCTCATATGGATGAAGGCTGTCTCTGAACCAGTTTGTCCCATAGAAACATTGTAAAGGTTTCATGACCCAATTCTTGTGTTAGTTATTATCACTGAGTGGTTACTACATAGTCATAATAAATGTGTAGGGGTGTGTGTGTGTATGTATGCGAACACACACACGCACTCTCATATATATATATATATACACACACACACATATATATACAATTACATGCAGACAAAATGTTCAAAATAGTCGATCTACATAGTCAAAGAAAAAAAAAACATAGACATTTGAAAGTGTAGGAAAATGTGAATATTCATACATCAGCCTTAGGAATAATATACACCTAAATCAATGTTGTGTAAAATGTGGTCTATTCACCCAATTTTGAGCCCTGTCCAAACAACTCCCACTTTCCCCAAAATTTTAAATGCAAAAAGTGAAGAATCTCACTTCCAGAATCACCTGGAAGAGATAAGCCTTTTCCGTACGTGGATGTTAAAACGAACCAAGGCGTCCTGGCACGGAGGTCGTCCACACCTTGGATCGGACTAGGTGCAGGCTATTTAACTTAGTTCCACACCTTAGTCTGATCCAAACCGTCCCCTAGTGGTCCTCCAGTGTGCTAAGCAAAGACCAGAAAAATCCAGTCTTTCCATTTTCTGGAGTGCGCCATTGCATTCCTACTTACCTGTGCAGATCTGCAGGCTCGTACTAATGCGAGTCTACGATCAGCGGAGGGTGGGCTGTGAGTGTGGCCAGCATCACCAGTTGGTCCGCACCCATGAAGATGCAGGAAGCTGCCATTTTCAGCCGGAGCAGTGCGGATCTAAAGACCTCGCACTACTCCGGTTCACCCTGGACTAATGGAGAAGCCCTGTGGAAGGGCTCAAGGGAAAGTCTGTGTTACTTCAGACCCAAGAAGAACTGGTAAGTAACAGCATGGAGCGATCCACTCGCCTCATGCGGAAAGGGTCATAGTCATCTTCAGAAAAAATCATGTGGCTGATTACCATACGCCCTTTTTGGTGAAATGGGGATTTTCTTCCCTTTCATGAGAGGGATACAGGTTTGGAGAGGAGCAAATAAGTTTCTAATCCCTGGTCTAAACCATCATCATAATCACATCAAGTACACCGTGATTTTAAAAGCCTCACAATACAATGCAAACTTAATTCGAACAAGAATGGAAACTAGAACTGGATGGATTTCAAAGACATATCAAAAGTGAAAAATGCCTGAAACCTTTTAAAGTGTTTGTTTCCTCTCTGTAACAGCCACACCTAGAAAACAAGAAGAAAAATCCAGCTGCGATTTCATTAGCGTTATCTTTATTACAAAAGAGTTCATTTCATGTTCATATTCAGAGACTCAACATTCTATTTTAATTTCAGGCAGTTCAATAAGAAAGGTCCACTCCATTTCTCAGGTACTAAAGAAGCAATTGGCTAACATTAATCTACAGGGGTTTTTTTTCCAAACCTGTAAGGGCCAAGTTAAGCAAGTTAAAGTGTCCACACTATTAGCAATTGTTCAGATGCATGTGATTTTTTTACGTTTTAGGCCTTTCCGGACGAGATGATAGGAATGCCTCATGGTGTTGTAGAAATGGAGTTTATGGCTGCATTTCTGTGTCGTTTCTCCAACACAGCATTCCGCACTGTTGTCCGCTTGAGGTGGTGAAAAGCGCTTTCTCGTTCCGCACCACAGCATTCGTAACCGCTCTCCTGCTCCTCCTATGGCCCACCCCAGCCCATTTCATTGGATCCTTTTCTTTTTTAATTTTTAAAAATCTTTGGAAGAATGTCCCTATGCAGACATGATGTCACATGACTTCCGGCCACGCGGTGTTTCATAGCACATGTCCTGGTTGTCTGCCTTTCACTCTTTACCAGCAAAATGGAGTATGAGAGGTCACTTGCCACAGTGCTGCGAGCGCCCCGTACATATATGGATATCCTCACATTGGCTGCAGCATTCCTGCAAAGGCAATGGTGGAGGGAGCGGGCAGTTAGACACAGCCTTTTGGATGCCAGCCGCCATGCACAACGGGCGAACTGCCTTCTTGCTTCTTCTCTGGCAGCTGACCTGGATGCCAGTTATTTCACCACCCTGCACAATGGCAGCTTTGTAAGGGTCCCCCGGCCCCTCAGATGGTGGGCACGTGAACAAATGTGCAGGACCTGGTGGATCATGGAGGTCTTGTCAATGTGGGATGATGACCAGTGGCTCTACTACTTCTGTATGACTTGTGCCACTGTCTTTGAAATTGCCAAGCACCTGCGCCCACACCTTCAGTGTACACCCACAGTTATGTGGGATCCCATTTCTGTGGAGGAGCTTGTCACCATAGCTGTATGGTGGCTCACAATCCTACTCATATACCTATAGAATGGAACCACCTTCAGCTTGGGCATCTCCATGGTGGCAGAGATCACGATCAAAGTCTGCCTTGCCATTGAGCATGCTGTCCTGGCATTGACAGTGTGCTTGGGTTACTATCGCAGGGTGAGCCACCCCTATTTCCCTCCAGATGCAAAAAAGTGCTCTGGGGCATGCTGGGCATATTCTGGGAGGGAGGTAGTGTGGGTGCTTCCAGGGGAGTGGGTGGCTCCCTGTCCTTGCCATGGCAAGAGCGCACAGCACCATGGGATTTCATGTCCTCATTCATCCCTTCCAAGTCGTTTCCCTATGAAGAACTGGGATCTGTAGTTTGAAAGGATCTACCTGCCCAGGCCATGATGGGCCCATCTCTGGCCCACGGAAGAACTTTGTGGTGGGAGAAGGCAGTGGAGGGTAGAGGAGTGGGAGGCTGCCCACCTGCCTGTGGCAATGGAGTGCAGCACCATGGGATTTCCAGTCCTTGGTGCTGCCCTCCCAATCAGTTCCCGAGGAGTGAAGTGGGATCTGCATCTGCTCACCTAGTGCCCTACAGCTGCGTGGGCATTGTGGGGGGCAAAGTGGTGGGATCAAACATTAGTTGAAATCTGCATTTTGAAATTTGCCAGCTCTGGAGTGTAAAATTTGTGTGTTAATGTTTTCCCAACCCCACCCACAGATAATGGATGGCCTCCAGGAGATGGGATTCCCCCAGTGCATTGGAACAGTGGATGGAATGCACATCCAAGTTCGGCCACCCAAGGCACAAGGGGAGCAGTTCATCAATCGGAAGGATTCCTTCTCCATGCTGATGCAAGGGACGGTGGATCATTGTGGGAGCTTCATTGATTTGGAGTTGGGGTATATGGGCAGAACCCATGATGCCCATGTATTTAGGCACTCAGAACTGTGGCAGCTGATGGAGGTTGGCCACTTTGTTCCAGGGAATCCCACAATCACTATAGCAGGGGTGCAAGTTGGCCCATTCATCCTGGCGGATGCCGCCTATCCCCTTTCATGTTGGCTCATGAAGCCATACGCAGGGCATCTGGATGAAAGGAAGCAGGCATTCAACAGGGCACTCAACTGCTGCAGAAACATCATAGAGCGTGCTTTTGGGAGACTGAAGGCAAGATGAGGTTGCCTCTCTGCCCCTATGACTGTTTCAGAGCAAAACTTCCTACTTGTGACATCTGCCTGTGTGGTTCTGCACAACATCTGTGAATCAAAGGGCCACATCCTTCATCCAGACCTGCACCCCCCCCAACTGTCAACATTCCTCAGATTCAGCAGGACGTTTGACCATTCGTTGCTGGGAGGAGGGTCAGGGAGGATGAAAGAATGAGGGCTGCCATAGCAAGCGCCTTGTCTCTTTTATTTCCAAAGGCCATCCTTTACCTTTCAGTCTTTGAAATTTGCATGCTTGGGGGATTTCTGTTGTGGGCCATATTATAGGAGCTTCACTCTACTGTGGACATTACTCTGTTAAAATGAATAAATAATGGGTGTTTATACTGTGAATGTTGCGATGTTTCCTCTTTCCTCATGCAGTCTCAGCTGGCCCACAAGTTTGCCCCACAAAACCACCTCTGTGATGGGAATCAAAGATTGGGGGAAAAGAGGTCTAGAGAATATACTAACAAAACCTTTTATTAACAAACATTATAAAAGGAGAACAGGAACATTACAACCCTTCACGCATATCATAAATCACCAGAAAGTTTTCTTTGCCCACAGTAGGAACAGTATAAACAGTAAAACCAGTATTTAAGGAGAACAGTAACAACACACCTCTCCACACAGAGGCAATTTCTGTGCTAGACTGCTTTAGTGCTAGGATCCCACTTCCAGCATCCTATGGAATCTTGAGGTTTGCTCTTTGGGGAAGGGCCTCAAAGGCCTTTCCCCACACTGCAAACCCCAGGATTCCATAGGATGCTTAAAGTGGGATCATAGCACTATAGCAATGTAGTGCAGAAATTGCCATAGCTGCCAGTTTACATGGCACATAACATTCCTGAAAGCTAGGAGAAAGGAACATACTGATGGAAGGTTCTTTTGTCACTTAGCTGTACTGTCAGCATTTCTGCCCAGTTGCCAATCTCTGCCTTGGCACCACGCTATGAGAACTTTTAAAATTGCAATCCAACTTTGCAAAATCAAAAATTGGGATTCACTCCAACTGCTTCCCCCCCCCACAAAAAAAACAACGGAACTACAACTTTGCTTCTGTTGATCCTTTGAACACATGCCCCCATTCCTTAGGGGCTGTGGGAGATAAGAGCTTTCTTTGTCCTCACTGGTTTGCCACCTATATGCCCTGCCTGTGAGACTTCCTGGGGGAGCTGTGTCTCTGAACCCTCAGTGGTATCCTGGTCTTCCCCACTGCTTGAAATATTATTGTGGGTGAGAGCATTGTGTTACCCTGATTTCTGGGAGTCCCGTGAGGGACACCTAAGTGCGCTCCAAATTACAAAGTTGGGAGTTAGCAAAGAGCACAAGCTAGCACTACAAGAGGCAGGGCAACGTAGCGAGATCTTTTACCCAGCGTCTATGGGGTCAGGCTGAGTCAAGGAGCAAACCGATGTAAATAATAATAATTGTTTTATTGATATACAGTCAAACACATGTATGCAACACACTCACACAGAGAACTATAGAAATAAAGGTTGGAGTGGGATAGAGAGATTTTAAGAGGAGGTTTGGTATGGGAAATACTGCAACTGTCCCGAAGCCCGGAAAATCCGAAGGGAAAGGTCTGTTGAAGTAGAGTTCTCAGCATGGGGAGCTGAGGGGAAGGCTTGTCGAACAAAGTGACAGCAAGGCGGAATGGAAGCCAAGAGCAATCCGAGGAAGTGCTCTAAGTCAGGGATTCTTATAGGGGAAAATGCGGCCGCAGGCTAGTCTATTCTCGGGGACAACAATGAGTTTTGGGCTGGAGACAAAACCTCTGAAAGGTCAGTGATTTACATGATTAAGACCGAATTGTCAATAGAGTGGCCAGTATACAAACACAGAGTGCTTGACAGTTGAGTATTTGGCTCCTCAAGCTGCCTGCTCAGGGTAGGGAGTCCTTTGTAAGTAGCATGCATACATAATGTGGTACTTGCCTTGAGGACTCCTGAAGCTGCAGTCTGGCTATTTCTGGCCTGCCTGTATTAGTTTGGAATATTTCAGCAATTTGCGGCCATGCGTGTATGCATGCTTCTCCGGGGGCCTCCCAAGCACATGGACAGGAATAGGTAAAGAAGGCCAAATTATTGCTATCAAATGATATCTGGTATCCCACAAGTCTGGGCTAGAAAACTGTGGTAACAATTGCTATGGTTGAGATTTGACATCTCCATATTTTCAAGTAAGGAAGTCATGACCCTGCTGCCAACGTGCAAAAGGGTCAAGACTTCCTTTCTTTCCTCTGTGTTGGACTCAAGGTCCCTCTTGTACAGTTCAACCAAGGTGCTCAGTGCGCTGTTGCCATTCTGTATCTCCCCTAAGAACACCATCCTATTCAGCTCCTGCTGCTCCTTCAAGTGCTCCATCACTGCCACAACGATGACACTTGCCTCAGATCTCCTTCCAGATCTGTCTTGTGCCCTGGCCCATCTCAGCCTGGACATTGGAGAAAGTGCCACGATGGCCGTGTGGGTTGGGGAGCTCCTTCCGCTATCGGATCTTTCTGAAAGCAGAGTCAGGACACAAGGTGTAAAAACAACTGTGCGGCATTCTGGCCAGTGTGCCAGCAGCAAAGCCATGCACTCTATCTGAAAACAACACATCGGTTTCTGTTCTACTGGCATGCTCACCAACTTCAGATGAGCAGGGGCTTGTGCTAGGCTCCTCTACAGTCTCCCCTGCTTGGCCTCCCTCCCCTGAATCCTCATTCCCTGGAAAGGAAAGCAAAAAAGGCCATTACGACTCTCCAGTGACTTTTGCAGTACTTGCACAGGAGTGCACTCGGACTTAACACATGAGGGAACCATAGCACGCAGTGCACACCTACCTGATCTCTGGCTACTGCCATCAAAAAGATCCATGGAGCTTTCGTCAAGCATGTCCAGAGTGTCTGTCATCATGCAAGTCACTGCTGAGGAGGCTGAGAAGAAAAAATAGAAAGTACTTAGGGTTTCTGTGTAAACCATACCTGGGGGGCCTAAACATCACAGCCTAACAGGATGATGCTGACAGGAGCTTGGAAAAGCGTTCCAGGACCTACAGGAAGACCAGGCATTGGCCACTCCTAGGGTAGATGCTGGAGTTATCCTGCTCTTGATAGCATTCTCTGGCACTGTCCACCTGCCCCCCCCCCCCGGTACATGCTGGCAACGCCTCTCAGGAGAAAGAAAGCTTAATTGCTCTAGAAGCTGGAGGAGGGGAGTTCACATGTAAGTAACTTATCATTCCCACCAAGGTTATTGAGGCATTTCCCAAAAAAGTGGCAAAGACATTCATTAATACTTTACAGGATTTGCATCGCATTCATTCCCCTACTACCTTGTACTGCAAAACAACACACCACCCTGGTTACGATGGTACATGCTTATACCTTCGGAGCTGCTGGGACTCACAGTCTGAGATTGTGTGGCAACGGGGACGGGCATTTCTGTTGCTGCGTTCACATGTCCTCCCTGGGCGTCTTCATCATATCTTTCAGGGGCAAGGCAGAGGCTTCTGGAAACTCGTTTTGGGACCACGCTCACATTCCCCCCAAAGGATCCTATCCAGCTCCTTGTAGTAGGGACAGGTGACCCTCTCTCTACTGGTCATCGAGTTTGCGGCGATGCATCACCGGTACTCAAGACGCATTGCTTTGCTCTTGTATCGGCATTCTTTAGCAGAGCGTTGGTGGCCCCTGTTTCTCATCTCCCACGAAACACCCTCAAAAATATCAAAGTTATGCTGGCTTGACCTGAGTTCCCATTGAATTCACTCCTCCCCCCAAATGTCCAAAAGGTTCTGAATCTCTCCCACTCGCCAGGCCCTACCTCTTCCCTGGCTCCTCTCAGAACTGTCTTGCTCCATTAGAACCCCAATGCAGAACAGCAGAATGTGTAAAAGTGCTGGACGAGCCTGGAGCTGCAAGACCTGGTGCTGCTCTGTGTGGTGTGCCTGTAGATACAAAATGGAGTGCATCATGCCTGGTGACATGTGCCGGAAGTGACGAAGCTGTGCAGGACCTCATTGGCCAGAAGTTTGTCCGGTGCCTTCTTTCAACCCCCTAGAGGCGGTCGCGTATATCTACAGCCTGTTTCTAGGGAGATTTGTTGGTGGAGGCTTGGGCCTCGGCGTGATGGAGGCTGGAGAGTGGTTGTGGGGAGGGAGGTTAGGTGACTGCAAGTCCCATGAGGTTCTGAAGCCTTCACTTGAGGAAGGCTTCAAAACCCCCACAACAGTTTGAGCAGCCCACCTTTCACCCTTAAAAATAGTTAAGATGGCAATACTGTTCAGTTCCCCAATGAATTATTAGGGAGGATTTAGTGGAATGGGAAAAAGAAATAAAAGAAGAAAATATAAAAACCTTATAAAAACCTTACAAAAACCTTACCTGCTAACTTCTTCACAATGGAGGAAAATGGCAGCGACCTCTGTTCTGGTGGGCAAGGACAAATCGGCATGGGAAATGACAGTGTGCCAGGCTGGGCCCATCCTGAACACGCCCATTCCTGCAAGAATGTGCTTCAACAGTTCTGCGTGTAGTTGTAGAAACGTAGTAGAATCAGTCTCAGGGAGTGAAAACGTATTTTTTCCGTTGCTCAAATACAATGGTTTAGCAACATGCAAAGGCGCACCAGCAACTTAACATAAACTTAATAGCAATGACATAGTGCGGATACATGCCTCCTCAAGCCATCGCAGCTACGCAGTGACTACACCATGCAGAAAAGGCCTAAGAATCAGATGCAGAGAAGACTAATGTGGATTGGGACTTTGGTGTGGTTGAGAGGGTTTTTTTCTTCATTTTGAACCAGTAGATGTATTTTAAGGTGGCAGATTAAAAAAAGAGAGAGAGAGATCAGTTTTTCAAGATCTTTGTGGAAGCACAGGGAATCATCAATTGTATCTGGCCTGTGGCTTCAGCCTGTCACAGTCCAGTGCAATCAATGATAGCCGATAGCTCCAATATACAAGTGGGGTGGTGGATTCACTCTGGGTTTGGAAATATTAGGAATTCAGGACCTTAGACAATTCCTGTAAAGTTCATCTGTTGGGTATGAGAATTTGTACCCTGGATATCTCCTTTAAAAGAACCCTCCAGTGAATTCATGATGCCACTAACATCAGAGCCACTGCCACCACAGAGCACATTCAGTCCTGGAGCAGGAGAGCAGATATTTCTCTCTCCGCATTTGTCCATCATTCTCCAAACTAGTCAGCCAGGGAGAAAATCCTTTCAATATACTTCTTTAAAACTTCCTGTAAGGGGAACACAGAACCAGGAGTATATCATGAGCACATCAGTGTCAGGTTGGTGACAGCATTGTCCACATTTATGGGTCTTATAACATTTAAATTGGTTGCAATTCAAAGAGATGTAGATTATATAGCACTGACTACTTAGAGAAGATTTTGCACCATGAGAATCTCAACATTTTAATGCAAAATTGATGCAAATTCAGCCCTTAGCTAGGAAAGATGTATGCTTTAGTGAAGCTCATGAAGAAATAGGAAAAAGAAAGGTTAGAATGGCCAGAAATGATACTTGAGGAAAGTAGGTATTTAATTCTAATGAGGAAATGGACACATTTTTCTGTCCATGTAAATGCAAATGGTGTTAGAGATATCTTTTATCCATCACCAATAGCTCATCTTCTCCTAAGACACAACTTCTCCTACACTAAATGTCGAGTTTGTCTGATGTCCTCAAAGGGATATGGGAAGTAAGTGGATGAAGTATCTCTTGTAAAAAAGCCCTGCAGAGATTTCCTGAAGCAATGAGCCTGCTTCTCAAGCAGCTGTGGGATTTTTAGATCCAAGACTTAAATTTGTTACATATGAAGCTCTTTGATCCTTAACTGGAGTGGCATACATAATCATGTTTAATATTACATCTGAAAATTCAAGTTAACGCATGGATGTCTATTACTATGCAACTTCCCTTGAGGTAGAATTATAAAGAAGGGGAAAGGGCGATAGGGCACCAGTGGAAAACTGAGTACCTTAGTTGCATGAGCAGCGTGCTTTCTCACAAGGCAAAGAAACCACTGTACACTATTGCTTCTAAATATTTATTTACAAATAGCCACCCTGGGTCCCATCTCAAGAGAAAGGTGGGGTATAAATTCAATAAATAAACAAACAACACTCATTCCACATTACAAGATGTCAAGGCAGCGTTGTTGTTAACTGATGTCAGGTCAACTTTGACTTATAGCAACCCTCCAAGTCACTACCTCCTCAATCACCCTGCTCATAGCTTACAGATTTCAAGGATGCATCTTTTTTGCTTGAATCTATCCATCTGTAATGCAATTCTTCTCTTCTCCCACTGCCGTCTACCTTACCAAGCATTCTTACCTTTTCTAGCGAGTCATGTCTTCTCATGATATGGCCAAAGTACAACAGTCTGAATTTAGTCATCTTGGCTTCTAGGGAGAGTTCAGGCTTGATTTGTTCTAGGACCCATTTCTTTGTCTTTTTAGCAGTCCAGGGTATCTGTAGAACTCCTCTCCAGCACCACAATTCTGATGAGTTGATTTTCTTCTTATCAGCCTTCTTCACTGCCCAGCTTTCACAACAATATTTAGAAATTGGAAATAGGATAGCATGGAAAACCCTAACTTCAATGGTATATCTTTACACTTCAGGATCTTGTCTAGTTCCTCGTAGCTGCCCTTCCAAGCCCTAGTCTTCCTCTGATTTCTTGACTACAGCTTCTGATTAATGACTTAGCCAAGGTATGAAGAATATTGAACTATTTCAATATCTTCATTGTCTACTTTAAGGTTGTGTAAACCATCTATGGTCATTATTTACGTTTTCTTAAAGTTCAGCTGTAATTCTGTCTTTGAACTTTCTGCCTGACTTCCTTCTGTATTCATTCCAAGTCTTTGCTGTCTTAGCAGTAGTATAATGTCATCTGCATATCTTAAACTGCTGATGTTCCTACCTCCAGTTTTTATGACTACTCCCTCCAGGTTTAATCCTGCTTTACATATATGTTTAGCATACAAGTTAAATGGATAGGGTGATAAAATGCAGCCTTGCCTGACCTCCTTGCCAAGTGGAAACCATTTCATTTTGCCATATTCTGTCCTAACAGTAGCCTCTTGTCCTATATTATTGTTGTTGTTGTTGTTGCTATTGTCCTTATTTATCTCCCACTTTTTTCCACAAAAGGATTCAAAGATGCTTACAATAGTTTAAAATGAAAACATAGTTAAAACTGTAACATATAAAAGTTAAAATACACATTAAACCAACAGTAGTTACTAAGACAAAGGTAAAATACATATTAAAAACAATAAAAAACAATCTGTTTACAGGTTATGCATCAGGAAAATCAAATGTTGTGGCACACCCATTTTTTAAAGAGTGATCCATAATTATTTATGATACATACAATCAAAGATTTTGCTATAATTTGTACTGCATAGACTGATTTTCTTTTGAAATTTGCCAGTGTGCTCCATTATCCAATGTAAGTTTGCAATATGAGTCCTAGTACCTCTTCCTTTCCTGAACCCAGCTTGAACATCTGACATTTCTTGCTCCGTATACAGTAAAGGTCCTTGTTGTGGAACTTTGGGCACAACTTTGCTTGCGTGGGAAACTAATGCAATGGTCCTGTGGTTACTGACATTCCCGATGTCCTCTTTATTGGGTACCGGAATGTATATTGAGCATTTCCAGTCTTTAGGTCATTCTTTTGTTTTCTATATTTGACAGATTCTAATTAGAACTATTTTATAGATTCTGTCTCTATAGCCTGAAGCAGTTCTATGGGTGTGCCATCTCTTTCTAGTTATTTATTTCTCCGAAGTGCTCTGAGTGCAGCTTTCATTTCTCTTTCTAAACTTAGAGGCTCATCTTCATATGGTTTTACATTGCATAATCTTTTACCCTTTTATCTCTTTTATACAGTTCATCCATGTCTTGTTTCCATCATCTTTTTATTTCTACTTGGTCATGTAATGTGTTCCCCTGCTGGTTGCAGAGCATCTCCATTCTTGGTTTAAAATTCCCTTTGATTTCTCAGATCTTGTAGAAGAGGTCTCTTGTTCTTCCTTTTTTGTTGTCACTCTCTATTTTTCTGCATTGATTATCATAGTAGTTCTCCTTGTCCCTATGAAGTAGTCATTGAACAGTTATATTCAGGGCTCTGACTCTATTTCTTTTACTTTCTTGCTTGCTTGCTTGCTTTTACTTTTGCTTCTCATCTGTTCTTAACAGCTTGAAGAGTTTCCTCTTTCATCCACTGAAGTTTCACTTTCTTTTTGACTGCAGATAGTGTCTTTGCTTTCTACCCTAACAATGTTCAAGCCAAAGTTCTTCTAGCTCCTGGTCTATTAAGTTTTATAGTGCAAATCTTTTTTTTCACATTATCTTTAAATTCTACAGGAATGTTCTCAGCATTGTATTTTGACATTGATGGTTGCTTCAGTGTTCTTCTTTAGCCCTACTCTAACTTTTGCTATTAATAGTTCATGGTCTGTGCCACGATCTGCTCCTGGTCTTGTTTTTGCAAAAAGAATAGAGCTTCTCCCTCTTCTAATTCCAATTATGTAGTCTATTTGATTTCTATATTGGTCATCAGGTGGTATTCATATATGCTTAAAATAGTTTTAAAAGAACTGAAAATAATCTAAAATAATTTTAAAAAATTTAAAACAATGTATGCAGTGGACATTGTATGGAGGCATTATAATCTATTCCAATCATGCTCCCTAGGTCTCAAAGGCTTTGGTGAGAAGCCAACTTAGCTGGACAGAGATGATAGATAGATAGATAGATAGATAGATAGATAGATAGATAGATAGATAGATAGATATGTGTGTGAGAGAGAGTGAGTGAGTGTTTGTGGAGTGGTGCTCCTTCACATATCTTCTTCTTCTCGGGGTGGTTGGGCAGATATATAGAGAGAAAGGTGCACTTTCAAGTCTCAAGGTCCCAAGCCATTCAGTGCTTTAAAGCTCATCACAACCCCTAGAAATCAAACTGAAAACATATTGACAGCCAGTACAATTCTTTAGTATCATGCAGTTTCCACAAGTTGTTCATCTCAGCAATTGCACTAGCTGCAGCTTCCACCTCAGCTTTAAGAGAAGTCTCTTATAGAATGCATTGCAATAGTTCTAAAAGGAAATTATGAGTAACTTATTCTGACTAGATTATTCCTATAGGCAATGCTGGTCCCTGGCACTCCAAGCCACTGGGTCTACCTGGGCCTCCACGTAATAATGCTGGACAAGGAAGCGCTGCCAGGTTTTTGATGTTTTATCTGTTTCATTATGTATTGCTTTAGAAATCTTGGTTTTAATTCATCAGATTGTTTAACTGCTTTTTAACATATGATGTTTAAATATTCTGCAAGTCAACTTGGGTCCCAGTATTGGAGGAAGGGTAGAACAAAATAACAATAACAATAATAATGTTTCAAAAATGTCCCAATTGTATTTGCCCCATGCACAGACCTTTAGATACCTATATTTAAATGGAATCAGCCAACTAATAGCTGCTAAGTTTTTCTTGGTCATAAGGGCATAAATAATTTTAAAAAAGAAAAAGAAATTATCTTGAATCAGCCACAGCCTGATCCACAGCGTATTCTGCTGTAGTTTTAAGCAAGAAGCAGCTTGAATACAAGTCCTCTGGTTTAACTTCTGTTTTGGGGAACTGCTTTCTGAAGTAAATGCTATTGCTGCAGTCTTTAAATAGAAATGGGTTGATAAGTACATGGGCTAGCTTTGCTCCCCAGCGCTATTCACTTTAAAAACGCCTGCAGAACAGTCATCATAATTCTCCCTTTCCCAAGGAGCTCTCCTATGCGGCCTCAAAAATTCAGTACGCTGATGGAGCCAAAGTAAATCGAAACAGTGAAGTGCATTAAAAGAGCCACATTCCTAGCACAACCTGTAAGGATTTCTAATAGCTGAGATCTCATTAAAAGATAGTGTTTGCATGTAAAGACAGACAATAGGAAGGAAGACCTTCTAGGCCAATTGACTGACAGAGCAACTACATTCCTCATCCACTGGAGACTGCCACATTTATGGTTCAGCAAGCAAAGGGAAGATGTTCCTTAATTTATACTGTGGGAAACACATTGCAATGGAATCAGTTTTCCTCACATGCATCTGTTCTGCAAATCAGTTCGCTAGGCTATAGAGACTGACAAGTGCAGTCTGTTCAAAAGTACTAGTCATTTCTAGAGCCAGAGGGTATAGTGGTCTGAGCATTGGACTATGTCCCTGGAGACCAAAGTTCAATTCCTCACTCAGCCATGGAAACCCACTGGGTGACCTTTGGCATGTCACACTCTCCCCGGGGTGGATCCACCTTGAGGTCACCATAAGTCATAAACAACTTAAAGGTGCCCAACAACAACAATTGCAGTTAATTTGTGTACTTCTCTGCTGATATGCCACTGGAATTTTAGCCCCAGCCACATTTTATTCCGTACAGAAATACTGGAAGGCAAGGCAGTGTGTAGCCTTCTGGTGCCATCAGCCCTGGTGCCATCAACTCTCATCAACTCTAGTCAATGCTCTGAGGTGATGGGAATTGAGATCCAGCAAGATGTGGTGGGCCCCACCATTGGGAGGGCCAGTCTAGTAACATAGAATGTTTGCCAGTATATCTCATTTGTGTGACCAGAAACTTCTTAATATCTGTGCTGGGCAAATAGAGCTGCCAGTCACAGTACTAAAGAACACTGGAGTGGAGCAAAGAATTTCTTTTTGGTTTATTTATTCTGTGATCATGAATACACTTATTTGTAAGTTCTAGAGGCAGAACAGAGTGGGATTTGCTCCTGAGTATTGTTTTTTTAAAAAAATGTTGTTTTAATTTACATTTATATCCCAGCTTTTCTGGAAAAAGTTAGAGCATGGCTCCGCTCCTCCAAACTTATCTCCAACTTCAGTCATGCTAAGAAATAAAAAAACAATACCCTGTAAAGTGGATTGTGCTGAAAGAAAGAGTGATTGGCCTAACATTACCTGGTGAATTTCATAGCTCAAGAGGAATTTGAACCAGGATCTCCTAAATACTAGTCCAACATTTTAGCAACTATATTACACAGGCTTTCAGGATTATACTCTTTATCTTACTTTCCATGGACTAGGAGAATGGCTATGATATTGCACAAAAATCATAAGCAGTATTACTACAGCATGCAGAACCCATCACAGAGAATGACACAGGATTTAGGAATAAGTAAATCCATTTCTTATCTAACACTATCATGCTTTTCACATCATTCCATTCCTGAACTGATTCTTTAGCTGGCAGGGGTGAGGGGAACACTTCCAAAATATGTGTCTAAATATGTGTTTTCTCTCAAAATCCATGTCTGAATATTCATCTTGATAAGTTTAAACTGCCCTGAATTGCTTTGTAAAAGTCTAAGAAGTGTGTCTAACCTTCAAGTTAGTCAAAAGATAAGTCAGTTTGTACAATATTTTGCAAAACAGTGAATATTTCAAGTATTCCTATGCAGAACCATTTTCTAAAAACAAATCAAATTCCTTTCATAATTTCAGCATCCATATTCAGGACAATACACCTATATTATTAGTAAAAGTATTACATGAATAGCACCTTTCTTTGCACTGTTGTGTAGAATCATAGAATCATAGAAATGTAGAGTTGGAAGAGACCACAAGGGCCATCCAGTCCAACCCCCTGCCATGCAGGAAAACCCTCAAAGCACTCCCGACAAGTGACCATCCAGCCTCCGCTTAAAAACCTCCAAAGACGGAGACTCCACCACATTCTGTGGCAGCACATTCCACTGCCGGACAGCCCTGACTGTCAGGAAATTCCTCCTGAGGT
This sequence comes from Iguana delicatissima, assembly GCA_948472985.1. Classification (NCBI taxonomy): domain Eukaryota; kingdom Metazoa; phylum Chordata; class Lepidosauria; order Squamata; family Iguanidae; genus Iguana; species Iguana delicatissima. The sequence continues at coordinate 648,267 of CAOKZL010000727.1, forward strand.
TCAGGTGGAATCTCCCCTCCTGCAGCTTGCATCCATTGCTCCTTGTCCTGGTCTCAAGAGCAGGAGAAAACAAGCCCACTCCCTCCTCGACATGACATCCCTTCAAATATTTAAACATGGCTATCATGTCCCCTCTCAACCTTCTCTTCTGCAGACTAAACATACCCAGCTCTCTAAGTCTGTCCTCATAGGGCATGGCTTCCAGGCCCCTCACCATTTTGGTTGCCCTCCTCTGGACCTGCTCCAGCTTATCCATATCCTTCTTGAATTGGGGTGCCCAGAACTGGACACAGTATTCAAGATGAGGTCTAACCAATGCAGAATAGAGTGGTACCAATACCTCCCTCGATCTAGACACCATACTCCTATTGATGCAACCAAGAATTGCGTTGGCTTTCTTGGCTGCCGCATCACACTGCTGACTCATGTTCAGCTTGTGGTCTATGAAGACTCCTAGATCTCTTTCACACGTACTGTTAGCCAGCCACGTGTCCCCCATCCTATATTTCTGCATACCATTTTTTCTGCCTAAGTGTAGGACCTTACATTTCTCTCTGTTGAAGTTCATTTTGTTAGCCTTGGCCCAGCTCTCCAATCTGTCCAGGTCCTTTTGAATTTTGATCCTGTCATCAGGCGTATTAGCAACCCCTCCCAATTTGGTGTCATCTGCAAATTTCATCAGCGTGCCCTCTATTCCTTCATCCAAGTCATTAATGAAGATATTGAACAGCACTGGGCCCAGGACAGAACCCTGTGGCACCCCGCTAGTCACTTCTCTCCAGGATGAGAATCTGCCATTGGTGACCACCCTTTGGGTACGGTCAGTCAACCAGTTACAAATCCACCTGACAGTAACCCTGTCCAGCCCACATCTTACTAGCTTCTTTGCAAGAATGTCATGGGGAACTTTGTCAAAGGCCTTACTGAAATCAAGATATACTACGTCCACGGCATTCCCTTCATCTATCAAGCAAGTAACTCTATCATAAAAAGAGATAAGATTAGTCTGGCATGACTTATTTTTGAGAAACCCATGTTGACTTTTCGTAATTACGGTATTGTTTTCTAAGTGAGAAACTGACTGTTTGATGATCTGCTCCAGGATCTTCCCAGGTACTGATGTCAGGCTGACTGAGCGATAATTATTTGGGTCCTCTTTTTTCCCTTCTTGAAGATGGGGACAACATTTGCCCTCCTACAGTCTGCCGGAACTTCTCCGGTCCGCCAAGAGTTTTCAAAGATTATAGCAAGAGGTTCTGCAATAACCTCTGCTAGTTCTTTTAAAATCCTAGGATGCAATTCATCTGGCCCTGGAGACTTGAATTCATCCAGTGTGGCCGGGTGTTCCTGTGCTACCTCTCTGTCTATTCTATGCTGCATTTCCCCCACTTCCTCACCTGCTCCCCAACCGCCAGGTTGAGTGTTTTTATCCTTTTGGGAAAAAACTGAGGCGAAGAAGGTGTTGAGGAGTTCTGCCTTTTTTCTTCCTCCTGTTATTAATTCACCATCTTCCTTGCGCAGTGACCCTATCGTCTCCTTCTTTTTCCTTTTGCTGCGGACGTATTTAAAAAAGCCCTTTTTATTGTTTTTAATGTCTCTGGCCAGCCTAAGTTCGATCTGTGCTTTAGCCTTTCTGACCTTCTCCCTACATCTCCTGGTTACTTGCTTATAATCTTCTTTGCTGATTTCCCCCTTCTTCCATTTCCTGTACATGTTTTTCTTAATACTTAGCTCAGCTGAGAGCTCTTTAGTCAACCATTCCGGTTTGTTCAGATGCCTTCCATTTGCCCTCCTTAATGGCACAGTTTTAGCCTGTGCCTTCAGTACCTCCCTTTTAAAGAACTCCCATGCATCCTGAACTCCTTTCTCATTGACTATTCTTGACCACGGGATTTCAGCCAGCAGCTCCTTCAGTTTACAGAAGTCTGCTTTTTTAAAATCTAAGACAAATGCCTGGCTACACTTGCCTTCTCTTCCCCACTGAATACAAAATTCTAATAGGGCATGGTCACTCTCTCCTAAAGATCCAACCAGTTCTACGTCATTAACAAGGTCTTCCCTGTTGGTCAGGATCAGATCCAGAATATTTGATCCCCTTGTCGCCTCTTCCACCTTCTGGACCATGAAATTGTCTGCAAGACAGTTGTAGTTGTGTGATATACTGTAGGCGCTTAGCCAATAGGATCAACCAAAAATATTTTCCTGCCTGAGGCAGATCAGAACAATCACAAACGCAGGCGCACACACAAAACTTAGGTCAAGGTTCTCTGTACAAGGTACAAGAGGCATAAGAGCCCACAAGCACCTCGGTCCCTCCTAGTAAAAGCAGATCTATAAGAATCAATCATTAACAATTTGTTGCTGTTTCACACAAAATCTGCTGCCTAACATGTCTATCTCACTATGCCTAATAATAGGCACAAGGTTTTGAATTTAAAGATAATAAAACTGTAAGACATTAGAACAAAAGTCTTTAAGCATTCCATCAACAACATCTCAAAAAGAAGCTGAACAAGTCAGCACAGAAGTCAGCTGGTTACATTCCTACAACATGGACTTTGGAACTATTCCCCCCCTTTTTTTTGACTACAGTTTCCACAATCCCCAGCCAGCACTACATATGTGGAAAATATATATCATGGTCTCAGTCCAACATCTCCTCAGTGTAGCAAAACTATCAGCATGTGGACCAACACTACACCAAGCCATATACTACACACACTCCATTTTGCTGTAAAACCCTAAAGCCAGCTATTCTCTGCTGCGTAGCAAGCAGACAGGATCACAAAGGTCTGGCTACCCCTCCATAGCAAAGCACACAATGACATCAGTGCTGATATCTTCAGGGGCCTTACAGGGATCTTAGGGTTTCTATACTCATTGTATGTCTGGGTGTGGGCTTGCTGGACACTTCACTGATCCTGCCTGCCTGCAGTGATGCATGGAATGGCCATTCAAGGCAGCTTCAGGGTTTTACAGTAAGTCGGCAGGGAGGTTTTGAGGGCTGCACAGGGGAGTAGCAATGCCCACAGTCTTTGAATAAGGACATCCGCATGCCTAAGAAAGACTTATGTGTGCAGATGTCCGGCAGCTTTAAGGAGAACCTTTCAGGGGGTTTTTCTGGAGATGACAGGGTGTAACACACCCAAGGTAACTCAGTGGGTTTCAGTGGCCAAGTTGGGAATCACATCCTAGTGTTTGAGGTCATAGACCAATGCTCAAAGCAGTATGCCGTGCTGGCTCTCAAGTTACAGCATCATAATTCACTAACATGATGCCAGCCATTGCTTTAGCCATTTTGTTTTAACTTACATGGTAAGCTGTGGGTGCTATATTAGGAAAAGGTTGGGATATAATTCAAATCATAAATATACCAAAAGGACGCCTTCTAAATATACACAGCTATTGAAATGGGTGGTGCATTTCCCTTCTTTTGCAAGTAGGAGGCTGATGGATTAATCCACCATGGAGTACGGATTCACACTAACTGAACTGTAGTCCTTGCCAGCCCTCTAATTCTCAAATTAATCCTCCTTCCACAAGTAATGGCACTGAAAAAAAATCACAAAACCCATGGACTTTCCTCCTGTAAAAATCTCTTGATTATACTTGAACTGAATTTAGAAGTACTTTTCTGCTTCCTCACTGGTTTCCCTCTCCCCCACCCCCGCCAGTCAGTCAATTAGCTAATGCCACAGTTTATCCAAGGTTGAATTTCTTAGGGGAAATGCCTGCTGAGTGCAATGAATTACTAATAGCTACTTGCTCTTTCTTTTTAAATTGTTTCTTGGTACATTCGTCATAACAAGTAAGATAGATATTATCTATGCATCGTTACTTGAATTAGCCCTGCAGAAGTTTACCATAAGACTAGCTCTGAAGTGATCACCGACTAAAGAGGCGAGGGCCAATAGCAGGCCCTAGTTTTTCAGTTGTCCAGACCTGATTTCATTGCTACCCTAGACAGCTCTAAATACAGTTATGAAAGTTTTAATTCACCATGAGGGTTTTCAAAAAGCAAAACAATGTCCTTGCTAGACAGAGGATTTGGGGACCCATAGTCCAAAAATGTAATTTTTTCCAACCTCTAGTCCACCCCTAGCTGGAGATACACAAATGTTCTGACCTGATATGGGGCTGCTCCCCATATCTAAGCAGAAAAGGAAGAATTTTGCTGGTAAATGTAGTCCATAAAAGGGTATTGTTGGTGCAGATTAACACTACCTAAAAGAAAAAAAAATCTAGAAGACCCAAATCTGTCCAATTAGAGATCCCTACACTACAGGTTCAGAGATACCTTCTGCCATCTTCAGTAATGCATGCATCCCTTCATTGCCCCCTGGTGCTTTTCCTGCTTCACAGTATCTCAGATTCAATCAAGCTGGTAGCTATCATCTATCTTTAGATCTGTCAATGCTCTGAGCAACTGCTGATGATCTAATGCTTTTGCACTGTCAATGCACAAGTTATGCCTTTAGCATAAATAAAGGGGAAATGGTTTCTTTGTAAAGGAAGTTGGTCTTAAAGTAGTATGCCCTTTGCAGGACTTTCATTATTTCCCCCATTGAAAAAAATCACACATATAACTAGAGACTATATGAAGCCATGCAGGGCCCATCCAATTATCCTTTCAAGAAGTGACATTTCACTAATATCACAGATTAGGTCCAAGTCTGACAGTCCAATGTCTTCCTTGACATTTGTGCATTTTGATTGCTATCTATTATTTTGGAAATGATGGAAATCAGTCATTTTGATTTACAAATATTCAAGATATCTTCAATAAAATGGGCAGGCACATAAAAGGAGAGCGGTTCCAATGAATAGGGAATAGAATGTCTTTATAATATGAACTGATTGAATGTAGTTAACTCAAATGTGCTGATGCTCTTGCATTCCTAGAACAACAGGTAGTGAGGGGGAGCATTCATAAGTTAACCCAAAGCCTAGCCTTCCAGACCATGTCGTCCAAATTTATAATCTGGTCTCTGCTAAAAATGTTGGATTACAACACCCTGATCTCTGGTTGGCAGGGAATGCTGAGAGTTGTAGTCCAAGTCATTTAGAGAACATAAAGTTAGAAAAAGTTAATTTATAGTAATTGGCTAAATGTTTTATTTTGTTTTTTTGGGGGGGTTTTGCAAAATCAATAATACTTTACAGTAATTTGCTCCTCTGTGGATAGTCAATTTGATGTCTCTTACCGATTCCAAGTTAGAGAAATCCTCCTTCTTTCACATTCTCTTTACCAAACTGACACATGGCAGAGAATATGCTCACTTCTAATTAAGGTTTTCATCTGTCAGATGGCAAAAACAGACTAACAATTCAACCTTACACCTGCAAACTCAGAAGTAATCTCCATTGATTTTAACATTGTTTATTCCCAGGTATATTCACAAGCAGATTCCAAGCTTCTTCTATTAGCAAGTGTTCTTCCCAGAATGAAGACATGAAACACAATTAGGTGGATAGACCCATTGACTACAATTTTATTAATCTAGATGTCAGATCTGCAACAATCTTCACAGTTTGAAAGGCAATCTCTACTAACTTAGGGGCACACTACACATTGCACCAAATACACTATGTTGTTGGTTTTTTTTAAGTGCTTTGCCATGGCTATTTTCTTTTCTTTAAAAAAAGATGTGCCAATACTGGTAACCTCATCAGGTTGGCTATAATGGTATCAGAAAAGAATTAATGGACAGTCTTTCTCCAGGGGCAAACATGTAGACCAGTTGTTTTTAATTGCCATCAAGTCAACTTCAACTTATAGAGGCTTTGAATGATACCTCCAAGTCACTTAGTTAGCAACAGCCCTGCTCAAGTGTTCCAAACTCACAGCCATGGCTTCCTTGACTGAGTCTATCCATCTGAAATGCCATCTTCCTCTTTTCCTACTGCTATCTATTAACCAATTATTATTGTCTTTTTGAATGAGTCATGTCTTCTCATGATACATCCAAAGTTGCCCTTTTGGCTTTCAGGGAAAGTTCACACTTAATTTGCCTAACCAATACCTCAATTCACAGTATAAATATCTAAATTTTAGACAACAAACTCATATCGTTACTCATGTAGAAGTACATGAGTATCATTGGATTTTCTGAGAGTGGTAGAAATTCTTATATCCTATGCAGCCTAAAATTAAAAATGAATAAAAGGTAGAGAGTATATTTCACCCTCAGCTATCAGAAGTTACAGGCCCTTTCTGCTCCACTCTCCCAACCCACTATAGGGACAGGTGGTGTAATTGCACTGTAAATCATTAACAGGTTTTCCCCATCAATGACCAACAACCACTTCACCATCCTGCTGCACGCCCACACTAACCTTCCCTGTGGAGGCCCTGGAAGCACAATGACTGTGCTTCCTGCCCCAGCGCAGCCTGGAACAGTACCCAGCTGCACTGCGGCAGGAAAGTGGGGCCATCGCTCTTCCTGGATCCCAGAGGCAGCCTGTGTGGAGGGGAGTGCTCCTGTCATGCTCCCCTCCTAGCAGGGCCAATGCCAGGACCCACACAGGAAGTCTCCGAGACAAGGCTAAGGTGTGAAAAGGGCCACAGATTCACAGAATGGAAATTAACCTGATGTGCTTTAGGCATCTTCTGCTTTCTTCTATCCTAGTATGTATAATATAGTTCAGTGCAAAGACAGTTTTACTATAAATTTATTTGATTACATAAGAAATTCTTCCTTGGGAAAGTATTTCTCTGTTTCCTCATTATTCTCATGCTACCAATCAAAATCTCCTCATAAAATGGTTCACACGTATACATGTTCTTTTGATTGGACTGAACAGTGTGTCTGGAGCTCACCTAAACTATAATGATATTGCAGAGATTAAATATTGATTTTCTCATATTCCCTTAAATTATTTAGGCAAAAAGGCATTATTTTGCAAGCATAGGATTTATAATATTCCCTGTCATCATCTCCTTATTTTATTGCATTAAGATACCAAAAATGAAGTAGACAACTGGCAATTTGCTCTAACGGAATTAAGTTGGTGATTGAAACGAGGTTGACTTGTTTTAGAGAGGGAAGAAGGCAACTCCAGTTAATACATCATTTACAATTCTATAGAAATGAAGAGAAAAACCACTGTTTTCTTTTTATGCCATGCCATAATCCCATAAATTCAGAAAATTTTGAGCTGGCATTTAACACACTAAGGCTGAAATCTCATTACCATTTTCTGCGTATGTAACTTCTCCTGTAGAAGTGATTGGACATTTTTGTCAGATGCATAATGTCCGCATTCACTTAGACCTCACAGAAGTGATGCCACTGTGTTTGTGGATGTGAATTCCCAGGTGAGGTACATCTCTCTGCACTTGTTGCCATTGGCAGCTGTATGTGTTCACTTGTGCATTTGGTTGTAAAATGTTGCCATTCAACAAAAGGGCAATGTAGCATAATCAAAGTGTAATTCTGATTACACCACATAACCTCAACATAAGAGCTCAGTCTAAATATGCTAAGGAGATACATGGTAGTACCTGATTCTTAAAATGTGTAGTCTTCAGTTATATGTTCTACTCACAAAGGCCATTTCCACACAGGCATATTGCCCACGCTAGGGCAACCTCTCTTAGAGGTCTTCTTCACCGCGGGGTGCGCTAGCACAGTTAAAAAAAGTGAGGCTCTAGACCTCAAACTGCTCTAGCGCAGCCGCGGGGGTGGCGCTGCGAGTTTTATAAAAACCACCTTCGCAAGTGGTTTTTACAAAACTCACCCGCGCTGCCCCTGGCAGCCCCCGGTGAAGAACTGCAGAGAAGTGGTAGCGCGTCCCTGCAGATCTGCCCGGGGGCGGGCTTCCGGCCGGCGTGCTGTCCTGATTGGTGGAGCGCCGCCGGAAGCCGCCGGCCGCCATTTTGGGCACCGCTGAACACCACTGAGCGCCGCTGAAATTCAGCGGCGTTTAGGACGGCAGATCCGTGTTCTCCGCAGGGACGGAGCAACCCGCTCGCAGGTAAGCTCTGCCCCTGCGTGCGCGGCCCCGTTTCGGCCGCCCTCCGCGAGGAAAGGGCCAAAGTCCTCAACTGTGTGTTCTACTCACATTCAAATGAATGTGACAACCATGAGATTAGACTGCTATTTCAGACTTTAACACAACAAAATAAAGGACTAAGAGGGCCACAACAGTTTGAAATTCCTACATATTATTATGAAATAAAATGCTCTATTATGACAATCTGTTATTAAAAATTATTTCTTTCTCTCTCTTTCTCAGGTTTCTTTTCTATGATCTTGTGTGTCCTTGCATTAATATGTTTCTGTTTCAAGGGGTTCCAGGGGCAATCTAAAATAATTTTGTAAGCCTTTTTTTTTTCTTGAATAACTAGAAGTGCAAATACACTAATTAGATTGCCCATACAGACCTAGGGCCTTTCTATATGATATTTCTTCCCTCCCCAGACTATACCCAGCCTCAGATTTGCCCCGACAGCCTTTTCCTTTTTAAAAAACTAATTAACTTTACTGGCAGCATTTTTAAAACAATGGCATATATTTAAACAACTATATTAAAAATAAAGCAAAGTGCTAAAAATATATAACAAATATCTGTTATTTCCCTAGAAAATTGGCATATATGAATGATGCAACTCAAAAATTCAAAATATAACAAAAAATAACTGATAATATACACATTCCAAAAACCTAGAAGAAATTATAGAGCTAATCAAAGCCATGTCCTTGTAACATTGCTGGGAAAGGCTAGTGCAAACCCCCCAAAATAAGATGGTTCAGAAATTCAAGATACAAGTGGTATTATTGGGTTCTAAGATCATGATTATTATCTTTAAAATTATGTTACCTTATGTTCCTGCCAGGATGAAGACAAAAATAGCTTTTCTTTAAATGCTGCAAAGCCTTGAGCTGACACTTATAAATATCATCCTGCTTCATCTGTCATTTCAAAAGTCATCTCTTTGCTCGTTGATAATAAATGCCAGCTAGCATTCATATACATGTCAAATACCAGAAAAGTAATACTGCTTCAGTGAAACTTGCCTATCATGTCTAAGAATTAAAAATGTTGTCTGCGGGAGGATATTGCAATACAAACAGTCCATCTGTAAAACCTCCAGACTACTTTTAGAAGCAGGGATGAGACTGGTGTTGGCTTCCACATGATGCTGAATTGCACCTCCTGGCATTCCTCACCATTGGCTATGGAGGCTAGAGCTGCTGGGAGTTGCAGCCCAACAAGATTAGGAGGGTAGCTTAGTTCCACTATAGGTCTAACAGTCTCTAATTGCTGTTGGAAATAAAGAGGCATCAACGCTTATATAGAGTGATTAGTGAAAGGGAGTGTGTCTGCCCTGTTGTTTCACCTCTCTGTTTCTTTGGCCATTTTTGCACTACGCCCTAGTTTACATTGTAGTTTACTGAGGCCAAAGAGCTCTCTGGTTGAGAATTCTGAATGCCCCACCCTAGCCTGCAAACCCCAGAATTCCACAGGATGTTGAAAGTAGAATAATAGCACTATAACAGTGTAGTGTGGAAATGGCCTTTCTTTGATCCATGTGCTATGTCTTTTTTGCTTCCTGCCTTGCTGCAGAGATCACTTCTCCCTTCTTCCAAAAGTAGTCCTTTTGTCTCCTGTGTCTAGCAGAAAACATTTGTGAGGCTTTTGCCTCAGGATGCCTTATACTCTATGAGAGCCAGCTTCTATTGAAATTTAGGTAATCTCCTTTCCTACCTAACATGGAGTTCCTGAAACAATAAATGTACTTTTCCCTAGCTTTTTTGCCTTACAAGAGAATCCTGAGTATTTTTCTCCTGTTTACTATCAACAGCTCATGCTGCACTTTGCTTCATATGGATCCCAAATACCCCTACAATAGCAACATAAAGTTCTCACTGAGAAAGAATATTTTTTATATATGCATTTGTACACTTGTAGGCGTCATACTTTTACAGTACACAATAATAACATTTAGGTCATTAGAATTCAACTCTCTCCATTCAAATACTAACAAAAAACATAATCACTGGTATTCTACATCAGCAATTGAACTATGTAACTCCTGGCCAAACCCACCCAAACTTGACAGAAATGCTATTCACCATGCTCCAATCCCCAGCAGAATCAACCTCCTTGTCCCTATATGATTGATGCAAACGAAAGGGCAGAAGAATTAAAATTGTGGCAATAGTGTCACTATTGTGACTAAGTAGAGATAATAACTATGGAACAGTTTCCTAGGTTTACTCATCCATAATTGTTAAGAATGTTTAACTAACTAGCTGATATAGAGTACTGGCCCATGTCAGCCTAAATTTGTGCAACAGGAATTGTTCTACATAATAATCTTAGAATTAAGATGTTTTCAGTGCAATTGCTTGTTCTTGTAATTAGTTACCCTGGAAAAGCAAGATTCACAGTTGCAGAAAATCTATGCATCCATTAAAAGAAATGTGTGATGTTTGTGGACCCATTCCGTCCACTCCAGATTAATGTGTGAAAAGTATTTTGAAATTTAGAGCAAGCTCAGTCTTTTACATGCAGAAGAGAATAATTTCTCTTCCATGGTCCCTCTTTCTTACAGCTGTCTTCACAGAATAAGATTCAGAAAAGTGGCTGATTGAGGTAACCATCTTTAAAGGCCTTTAATCCAGTTAAAGATTGGAGTAACAGTCACTAATAGAGTTTAAGAGTGATGTTGGCTCGAGTCGGTGGACGCAAGTCGACAGACTTGGACTCAAGTTGGACTTAAATCACTTCAGTGACTTGACTTGGACTCAACTGAGCCATAAATGATGCACTGACTCAACTCGAGACTTGTATATTTTTAATGACTGACTTATGTTTCATATCTTTTTATTCAGAATTTACAATCTCAAATTCTTCAAGAAAACAGATTATTTCTTATATATTATAAACACCAATGTATCATATTATAAATAATATAAATAACAACAGCAACAATTAATAAGTAACAAATATTTTCATAACATAGTTAATTCCACAAATACATTCTTTTGTCAGGGCCTCGGGTGGGTCTGCGCTGGCGGGCGCCACCGAGGCCGATGCAGCGGCCACCTCCAATGAGGAGAAGGGGGGCCCGGGCACTCCGGAGGCCGCGGCTGATGACGGGGACTGCCTGGTCGCCGCAGAGGGCTCCACCACTGGCGGGGATGGCCTGGACGCCGCAGAGGCCGCCGGTCCCGACGAGGGTCTCCCCGGCGTGACGGAGGCCGCCGCCACCGAAGGGTATCATTGCGGCGTTGCGGAGGCCGCCGGCCCAGCTCCCATGCCTCTGGGCATGGCGGGCGGAGACTCATTGGAGGAGGCGGGCCCCGGGCCCAATCCCGGGCCCAATCTCGCGAGGCCGCTCCTGAGGAGGCTGAAGCCTCCGCCTCGCCGCTGACGTTCCGGCGGCGGCGGCTCAAGGAGGCCAGCCGCCGGTCCTGGCGGCTGCAGGAGAAACTCCTGGGGGCTGGGAGCTCCCAGCTCTAGCGCAGCTGTGAGTCCCAGCCACGTGCTCGGGCCGGATTAGCTGCCGGCTGCTCAAGGGGTCTTCTTAAGGCTGACACGGGGCTGGGAGGGGCAAGGAGCAACAACCGTCGGCTTTCTGCGCGTCTGTCACCCGTGCCCTGTTCCAGTCCGGCCCGTGTCTGTGTCCTGCTGCCCGGCTCTTCCAAGACCCTCCCCTGCGTTAAGGTGAAGTAACCACTTTGTGTTTCGGGTGAGGCAACCCGCCGTTATTTTCTGTTGAGCCTGCTGTCAAGGCAAACCTTAGTTCAAATCGCTGGTGTACTGCAGCGCCGCTGTTATAGACTGTAATGAACGCTGCTTGTGACCAACTCCGGACCGGCTCCTGCTTGACCTCGGCCCGCGCTGACATCTTTAAACTTAAACTTCCAAATATAAACTTTCTTACAACCTTCTTATAAAAATAAAGTTTTTCCAACTCTTATTATCCAATTTCTCATGTTCCTTCTTAAGTAAATCCTCCCTATGAGGTTTGGGTACCTAACCTACTAGATTCCCTAATTTTCCTTTTCTAAAAAAAACTATTCCCTTATTTTCTTTTCCTGTACTAGTTGGTTATTCCCTACTTGTTAACTTCCAACAATATAAATATATATTTGTTTTCAAGTCACTCTACTTGCTTACAATCTTTTTGCTTTTGCTTTATCATTTCCAAATTCCAACCATGGTCAGCTATCATAATGAAGCATCTTTTATTATTTTCATCTTCATACATTATATTTATTTTCCTGTCTCCTTTTTTAATAGCTATTCTTATAATTCTCATGTTTTTCTTCTTGTACTTTTATTCCTTCTACCAGTTCTTTCTTTTAATCCTTTTATTCATTTTTCCAATATTTAGATATAAATCTCACTTATTCCATTATTCCTTTTATAGCCAGATTCCCCCATTTTGCTTTGAAAATGGCTATAATTAATTCCCAATCTTCCTTAATTCTCTCCATTGGTTTTTGGGATAATATTGCTGTTAGTTTATCCATTTCTTTTAGATCATACAGTTTTATTAACCATTCTTCAACTTCTGGTGTTTCCTCTTGCTTCCATTCTCTTGTGTAAATCATTCCAGCTGCCACTATCATATAAGTTAATAGCTTTTGGTGTGCTCTTTTTTTTAACAGTTGAATTCGTTCATATATGTTTAGCAAATATTCTTCTGGCAGCATCGGGAATACTATCTGTAAAATTTTCACTATATTATTATGTATTTGTGCCCAAAACTTTATAGTTTTTCTGCATGTCCACCATAAGTGATAGAAGGTTCCTTTCTGTTCACATTTCCAACACTTAGTTTTATTTGATTTGGTCATTTTCTCTATTTGCACTGCAGTATACTACCTATAAAAAATTTTATAACAGTTTTCTTTTAGGGTTACACTCTTCAATATTCTAGATGTTATTTTCCAAGAATTTTCCCAACTTTCAAGATAAATTGGTCTTCTTATATTCTGTGCCCACTTTGTCATACTCTCCTTGATGATTTCTTTTTCTAATTCTAAATTAAGCAGATTTTTATATAGTATTGCTATCAGATGATCAACTTCTGGTTTTAATAATTTATCAAAATCATTCTCTCTAATTTCTATTCCTATTATTCTTTAATCTATCTTAAATTTCTTTGTGAGTTGTCACTGCAATAACCAATGGGTAGAGTCACTGCAATAACCAATGGGTAGAGATCCACTATCGATTAGTTCTTCTTTAGTTTTCAATAAAATCTCCTCACCTTGAATTTTTACAATATCTTTATACATAATCCATTTATTTAATTGCGGTCTTCTCTCCTGTAAAAGGCTTCATGGGCCGATACCCAGGATAGCAATTTTAGGTATATTTTCTTTATATAACCAAACTCTCAATTTTCTGATGAAACGGTTATTAAATTCTCTGTTAACTTTTGCTTTCTCATACCAGAGGTATGAGTGCCATCCAAAGGGCAGGTCTGCCCCTTCTAAAGTTAATAGCCTTTCATCTTCCAAATTAATCCAAGTATTCACGCATTCAATACAACACGTATGATAATACAATTTCAAATCTGGTGCTCCTAAACCTCCTCTTTCTTTGATATCCTTCAAGCTACTTCACTTTATTCGAGGTTTCCTACCATTCGATATAAACTTGGAAAGATCTTTTCTCCACTGATTAAAAACTACATTGTTGATTATGATAGGGATATTTTGGAACAGGAAAATCATTCTTGGTAAGATATTCATCTTTAATACTGCAATCCTCCCCAGTAATGATAAATCTAAAGTCGTCCATCTTTTCAGGTTGTCTTTCACTGTCTGCTATATTTTTTTGTAATTATTAACAAATAAGTCAGTATTGTTTTTTGTTAAATTTATTCCCAGATTTATTTATTTTTTTGATATTTTATATTGAGATTCTCTTTCTAATTCTGCTTCTTCTTGCTTACTCATATTTTTTGTTATAGATTTTTTTTGGAATTTACTTTAAATCCCAAAACTTTTCCATAATCATGCAACACCTTTTTTAACCGCTTTATACTTTGAATTGGATTTTCTAATAAAATTACCAGGTCGTCTGCAAACGCCCTGAGTTTAAAGTCTGATTCCCTATCTGTACTCCTTTTATTTCCGGATCTTGTCTTATCTGTATATTTAATATTTCAATACTTATTAAGAAAATTAAAGGAGACAGCGGACATCCCTGTCTTGTCCCTTTTCTAATATCAATCTTTGATGTTTTTTCTCCATTTACTACTATATTTGCTGATTGATCTTTGTATATCATATTCGTCCAATTTATAAATTTCTCACCTAGATTGATTTTTTTTAGGGTTTCTTCTATAAATCTCCAATTTATATTATCGAAGACTTTCTCCGCATCTAAAAAAAAAATCCCTAGTTTCTTCTCATTATGATTCTGATAGTATTCTATTATGTTTAAAACTATCCTCATATTGTTTTTTATTGATTTTCCTGGGAGAAAGTCACTTTGATCTTCATGAATCCATTCCTTTAAATTTTTTTTTAGTCTTTCCGCCAAAACTATAGCAAATATTTTATAATCTGTGTTTAGAAGTGCAGTCGGTCTATAATTCTTAGCATCCAGCTGATCTGTTCCTTCCTTATGGAACAGACTGATCAGGGGCTCCCCCCAGGAAGCCGACCAGTTCCCATTATCAATTTCATTCAGAATCTTCTGCAGGGGTCCCACAAGTTGGTTCTGAAAAATTTTATAATATTGAGATGTAAAACCATCAGGCCCTGGAGCTTTCCCTACTTTGAGTTTATAAATTGCATTTATAATTTCCATTCTAGTAATTGGTTTGTTCAATTCTATCCTATGATCTTCCTCGATTTGTGGTATTATTGCTTCTTCTAAATACTTCTAAATATTTTTATCCCAATCTATATACTCTTCATCATCGTATAGATTTTGATAGTATTTAAAGAATACTGATTTTATTTTATCTTACTGTCAATATATTTTGCTTCCATCTTCAATTTCCAGAATTATTCTTTTTGCTCTTTCCTTTTTAAGTTTGTAAGCTAACCATTTTCCTGCTTTGTTGGAGTGTTCATAATACTTTTGTTTTACATATTTTAATTTCTTTTCCAATTCTATTGTGTTCTGTATTGTTATTTGTTTTTGCAATGCTTTTATCTCATACTTCACCTGTTCATTTTGGGGATCTTTCTTGAGCTCATCTTCTTTTCTCTTAAGTTCTTCCGTAATTTTTTGTTGGATTTCCTTCCTTCTCTTGTTCTTATAAAACTCTTTTTCTATCAATATTCTTCTTACCACAGCTTTTCCTGCATCCCATACTGTACTTTCTGGTATCCCTCTTCCTGAGTTTTCTTTGAAATAGTGCTCTAATTCTACTCTTACTTTATTTACTACTTTTTCGTCTCTTAACTACTCTTCTTTTAGTATCCACCAAAATTCTGTTTTCCTTTCCTTAATCACCATTATTATCGGTTTGTGATCTGAAAACACCATTGGCAACACCATTTTAATGACTGACTTGATGCCCTTGGTTCAGTAACATAACACATTCATCCAGAAACTTTACAATTTTGAACAACGCCTCAATCTCTTTTTGTCTACTGGTCACATGACAATCTGTCTCAAGCCCAAAGTGTGGGCACATTTTCAGAAAGGAACAGCAAATGGGTTAGGCAATAGGCTTGAGGCAGGTTTGAGGTCTGCTCAGCAGCCTGTTCCCGCTGCATATCTGAGGAGCCTTCTAAAATGTTTCCTAAGAGCAAAAGATAAGACTTACTCCATGCATTTCACCTCTCAGAGGGGAACAGCAAATGTGTTAGGGAACAGGCTTGAGAAAGAAGGATCCTTCCTTTTAAAGCTTTTGAATCTTCAGTAATAGGGAGTAATATAGGATCCTATCCCCCAGTTTCAAAGCTGCAGATGGCAAAATTGCAAATGTGGAGAGCCAACTCTGCTTAAAACTGAATTTATTTCACTCTATCCATTAATTCTGGAATTTTGGTTGGTGTATAAAGTTGGCTTCCAGACTTGAGACTTGACTTGAGACTTTACTTGAAAGTATCTTCAAGGACTTGAGACTTGACTTGAGACTTGAAGGTAGAGACTTGAGACCTGGCTTAAGACTTGGAGTAAAAGACTGAAATACATCACTGGAGTTTAATCTGAAATTGGACATTTTGTTGTGGTGGTAATGGTGGTGCTGTTACAATTACTAATCACCATACTGGAGAAGCCATTCCAATCCTCCTTCCATCTGTATTTTAGCAACTTTGAAACAAAGAGAGAGAAAGGGTGAAGTCAGTGATAGCTCATAGCTTTGATGTCAGTGGGGTGGTCAATGGGATTAAATCTGAAATTTTTAATCTGGGTTTTAATCTAAAATTTAAATACATTATGCATGGTGCTGAATTTATCTGGGAGATGGTTTGTCCTTACAGTCTGGGACAGATTCACTGCACCAAAGTCTTGAAAGCCATCCACCATCTACTCGAGAAACAGAGAGAGAGGGAGGGAGGGAGAAGGAGGAAGAGAGAGACAAAGATTTGCCTTCAAGTTATTGTCTATCTTACAGTAAACCTAAAGTAAACTTATCACAGGCTTTTCTTGGCAAGATTTATTAGCAGGGAAGTTTCCATTGCCAGAGAATCTGTGAATTGCCCAAGGTCACCCAGTGAGTTTCTATGGCCTAGTTCAAGCAGTTATTCATGAGAAGAGGAAGCAGACTAGCTCCCTTCCTCTGTCTTGCTATTGCTCTTTCTTTCCTTCTCTTTCTCAATCTATCTCTTTCTCCACCACCCTACCCCACGTGTATAAAAAGTAGCAATCTGATAATACCATTCTAGCCCTAGTTCTTTTCATGGCAATTTATGCAATATCTAATCTTTATGCTATAGAAAGGTTTCTGGTGCTGATGCTTATGGAATTCATCCTGACTGACCCTTGCCATCCCTTTCTAAGGAACAGGAGACTTCTTCCTGTTTCTTCCTTCTTCTCTTTTTTTGTCCTCTTCCTGCTCCTGCTCCTTCCTCTTCCTCCTTCTTCTTCATTTTCCTTCTACTTCCTGCTCCTCCTCTTCTGGAAGCCACATGTGCTTACATTAGCACTAGCAGACAGTATTAGTAGTAGAATTATCACACTTTTTTCATTTCAGTTGAAATCTACCTTCCTGTAACCTAAAACCATTAGGTCCTATCATCTGTGACAGTAGTGGACAAATCCAGACCTTCCTCTCTATGACAGCCTTTTAGATGTTTAAAAGGAACAATCATGTCACGCCTCAGTCTTCTCTTCACCAGGCTGAATATGTCGAACTGTCTCAACCTTTCCTTATAGTCTTTGTTCTCCATATCTCTTATCCTCCTTGCCCTTTGCTGAATCTGCTCCAACTTGTCTGTCACCTTCTTAAATGAGAAGCCCAGAACTGGACACAGTATCCCATAACTAGCGCAGCATATAATGGAACTATTACTTCCCTCAGAAACTGTGGTTCTATTAATGTAAGCTAAAATATTATTTGTCTTCTTTGCTGTAGCACCACACTGCTGGGTCATGTTAAATTTATGATCAACAGTAACCCAAAGGCCTTTCCCCCATGTACTTCTGCGAAGAAGTGCATCACCCATCCTATACTTGTGCATTTGGTTTTTGTGGCCTAAATGCAGAATTTGGCATTTGTCTGTTGAATTTCATCCTATTTGTTTCAGCCCAATTTTTTACTTTATCGAGGTCCTTCAGAATTCTGTTCCTTCTCTTCCAATGTGTTAGCTACCATTCCCAGTTTTGCTTGTATCATCTGCAAATGATGCAGATGATTCCCTCTATCATATCATCAAAATCACTGATACAAATGTTGAAGAGTGTTGGCCCCAGGAGAGAACCCTGATGCAGTTCACAGAAGACTCCCCTCCAGTGCAAAGCTCAGTCATTGATTATGACTTTTTGAACACGGTTTTCCAACCAGTTATAGATCCATCTCACAGTGTTCCAATTTATTCCACGTTTAATCAGTTTGCTAATCAACGTATCATGGGGAAACTTTAGCAAATGTTTTGCTGAAATCCAGATAAATGACATCTGCAGCATTCATACCATCTGCTAAACTAGTGACCCAATCAAAAAATTACACAGAGTTAGTTTGGCAGGACTTGTTCTGGACAAAACTCTGCTGGCTCCTACTCATACCTGCACTGTCATCCACGTACTATTATTAAATAGACTCCTATATATTCAGTTCTTATATTTTTCCTGGTATCGAGGTCAGATTGATTGGTCTGCAGTTTTCTGCATCTTCTTCTTTTTTGTCCTTTTTAAAGAGGGGAGCAATGTTTCTTCTTTTCCAGGTATCTGGTACCTCACCCATTCTCTAAGATTTCACAGAAATAATGGCAAGTGGTTCAGAGAGTATATCCACAAGTTCCTTTGATACTGTGGAATGGATTTTATCTGGCCCTGCAGATATGAACTCACTTAGGTTAACTAGGTGAATCTTGGCTATCTTCTAATCAAACTTGTTTTGCAGTTTGGATCCCTTTCCAAGGTTTCTACTGATGATGGATGCACATAGTTCTCCTTTTGAAAAAAAAAAAGTGAGGCAAATAGGTATCGAGCAGGTGTGTCTTTTCACTGTGATCCATTAACATTTTACCATCCTTACTGATCAGTGGTCCCACTGCCTTCTTGTCTTGCTTCAAACATATTTGGTGGGAAAAACTTTTTGTTGCTGTTTCCCTAGTCTCAGCCCATTTTGAGCTTTACCTTTCCTTGCACAATTCCTGCAAGCTTGGACTACATCTTCACTCTTCATTGGTCATTTTCCTTTCTTCCTTTCTTTATACGTGCTTATTTTTTTCTTTTTACTTCCTCCTTGAGTTTATTGTGTAGCCACATTGGCTTTCTCAGATGTTTCTCTTTTTTCCCCCATGGGATTGTTTGTGACTGTGCTTTTCTTCATGAACTCCGACAGTTGCTAGGTATCTTTTTTTCTTTAGCATCTCTAGACAGAGGATTCAACCTAGTATTTTCCAGAATACTCACACAAGCTCCAGCAAGCTGAAGAAAAATATCAACACATATAGTTTTCCTATTAAACCTCCTACAATTCTTCTTGTTGCTATACAGGGAATTCACTACATGTGCACACCATAAAACTATGTACGCACTAATGGTGAACCAAAGAAGCACATGGTCTGTATCTTATTTTGTTGATATGAAGATCTGGATGGATGAGAGAAGCAAGTGCTTCTCTAATGAATTATGTGGGCAACAGCAATCCTAAACACAGTGACCTCAGTGACATATATAGAACTACATTGTTAGATATAGAATTTTTAGCCCCCTCCATTATAAGAGAAACACTTTTTTGTGCCCTCAGCATCTTCTTCATCAGACCCTCTGAAGTTAAGATTAAGCTAAGGGTATAATCTTAACTAAATCCTCCCTTTGAAGATGAAAAACAAGCATTATCTATTTCAAATACCTTTTCCGTACAGCATACATATTTGGGTAAAAACTTTAAACAACATCTATGCCACAGTCTCCTCTCTTGCAATCTGAAGATAAGTCACAGGCAGCTATAGCCAAATTTTCTGTGCATGCAAATTAATGATGTCTGTTATGGAAAGGAATGAGAATGGTTTCTAACAGGCAAAGGATGTGATAATATTATAGACAATCTTTTTATGTGCCTTTTATAACTATGCCACCAAGAGGAGGAGGAGGAGGAGGAGGAGGGGTGGTGGTTTCCCTGTTCTTTATGAGCAACTTCTGTATAGTCAAGATTTATCTCACACATATATAAACAGGAAGAAGTAAAGCAAAAGTTAATGAAATAGGTATTATATCATACATTGAACATCTCTCAAAGAGGGAAGAATGTAGACATTTTGAAAGGTACACATATTCTGCACTTCCATGTTACGTTCTTCATAAAATTTTGCATTTTGACCTGCTTGCCACTTTTAAGTGACATCAAAGAAACATATTGAAGGGTTTCACTTCATTTCAATGAAGGAAAACAATAGACTAGTGTCAGTGTGAAATTTCTTTAATTGCAAATGTATAGACAGAGCATATGAGAAAAGTCACTTCAAGGCAAATAGAGCACAAGTCCTAATTCTGACTTTGGAGTTTTATACCCTTGAAGCTACAGCAGCCCTATTCTGGCATTAAACAGCATAGAAACTAAATGCTTGAGTAGGGGAAGGACAAATACTAGTAATGCTTCTTTTTTGTGTGTTTCCATCTCTTTCTTCACATGGAAGATAAGCGTCAGAAGAAAAGAGGCTATCCATCCAATTCAGAAGGCTGAAAAATCACTGCTCTAAGTTGCAAGTCTATGTGGAAATGAAGAATTTCTCTTCAGAAAGTCACCCTCATGATCAAGTGAGAAATAGAAATGCACATGGTGGAGAAGGCAGAACTAGTGTGCTTTTTCTCATTGTATGTTTCATCTACACAGTTTCTTAATGCCCAGTAATGTGGAGCTGTACAGTTCTCGAAAGCCTTCTTCATATGAAGGGAAAATGTTAGGAGATTGTGGTATTTGTTCCTTTAGTCCCTGAGGGAGAGGAATTCCAAAAGATATTTCTGTTGTTTTAGATTTATTTCTGGTAATTCCTGACACTAGCTGCAACATTTTATTCCCACTCCAATATCTATCTTTCTTTCTTTCTTTTCTTAAAATTCTGAGACAGATTAGACTTTTATCCTCCTTTCTTTTAATATTTTTAGAGTTGCAATACTATAGTGTATCAGTGAAATGGCTCTTTTGCACTATAACTCTATAATTATTTTTTAAAAAATTGGAGGATAATTTTTCCCCTTCAGACCATAGGTCATTTCCACAAGCCATGTCCTGTGTTTTTTTTTTAAAAAAAAAAACTTTTGGAAGAGCCCTAGCACAGAACCAAGAAATCACTAACAATCCCCAACTAGCAAAACCCAAGGAAGCATATCACAAAATCTAACACTACTTTAGACCAATCTAGAATAGCCCCAAGTCGCTTTTCCTCCAGCTAAACTCCACCTTCTTCCTCCCTCTTTCTAAATCCAAAATGCCAGGTTGGCTCCTGATGGTTTCTCTGCTCCTTTTTCTCAGTAACTTGAGTGTGGCACCTTCCCAAACCTTTGAATTTATTGTACTACAGAAGCTAAGCAGAAACTCTCAGCTATCAAGGAACATAATTTGATATTTCAGTTGCCTTGTGACAGTTCCTCCCACCCACAGAAAAGAAGACAACCCAAATACAGAACATTGAACAGTTCAGAGGGTTGGGTTGTACAGCAAACCAACACATCTGGCTTCAACAGCATCCAGGGAACAAAGTGGTTTCTAAGCAGTTAGCTGTCTCTGCCATAGGATATAATTATTTGCTCTGGTTGCTGTTGCTGTGTATTAGCTATAGACAACTAGCATATTAGCAGCAACCAGAGCAAACTTTATCATTCGGCAGAGGAATGGGGCCAGCTAAGGTGAGAAATTCTGGGGACGGGGAGAGCAGCCAGAGCAGCAAGGTATTGGAGGACAGATCTCGGTGTGCTACACGACTGGAGGACAGAGCTCAGTGTGTCCTAAACTCCCCCCAACCAAAGTACATGATCCCATTCCAATGCTGAAGTGTCATTCAGTTGCCAGTCCATTGACTTCT
This sequence comes from Iguana delicatissima, assembly GCA_948472985.1. Lineage (NCBI taxonomy): Eukaryota > Metazoa > Chordata > Lepidosauria > Squamata > Iguanidae > Iguana > Iguana delicatissima. The sequence continues at coordinate 669,890 of CAOKZL010000727.1, forward strand.
GTATGTGGAATGGGAATTGTTTATTTTTACCCCCGTAAGCAGAAACATGTCCATGGTGGGAACTACATCCTAACATATGAATGGGTAACTCGTATGTTTTGGGAAGGCTCTTTATTCATCCTACCTAACACATACAAATGAGAATAGAAACTAAATGGGACAGGAATGGACATGGCTACTTCCTTTGCCAATACTCCCAAGGGTGAATTCATGCATTAGCCAAGTGGCATGGTTGCTGCTTTCTTATATCATGTTGCTCTAGTGGTATTTGAAAAACAGAATTGCATGGACAGTACCCAGTGAAGCTGGAGATCCCAGTCTGATAATTTATGAATCAAACCTTAGGGACAATTTCTCTTCACTATCTAGCCATGTTTTATAGCACCCACAGCCCGCTTTTAAAATACAGTCCTCTGCTCTGGAGACCCTCAGTTTTAGAATTCAGCTGTCAGAACACTTATCCAAATCCATGATTCATCCCTTTCTGCTTTGCCTCAAAATGAAATACGAAGAAACCACCCACTCCTCCTAAACTAGACCAGGATTTTCAAGGCTGGCTGTGCTATCTTGCCCTGAGAATAGTATTACAAGCCCTTGCTTTTAATGTCTTTGAAGTCTTTTAAGTGTTGATTATTTAATATTTTACCTGATGATTAAGCAGGAACTGTATTTGGTTCTTGAAATAGTTTATACTTTCTGTACACAAGTCTGAATTACTGTTTTACATATAGTAAGTGGTATATAAATTGCTTAAATAAATAAGAAATAACTAGATGCTTTACCAATAAATGGCAACGCCAGAGAGCACCTCACAGCGATAGCATGCATTTCCACTATTTTTCATTAAAATGTTAACTTCATGATTTTACATTAACAAGCTCTACTCCACTAATAATTAGGCTGTCATTCCCCACCTCCAAATATAATTAGACAATTTAAATACTGCACAGCTGGGTGTTATCTGAAATAGACAATAAAAAGTTGCTAACAATATTAGCTATGAATATATATTGCTTAATAATTTTACAATTTAGTGTCTGGCAAGGATCCTGTTGGAGCAAAACATCACTACACAAATGGTTGCACTTCTCAGGAGGACGCACAAGTGTGGTGCTTAGCACAGTTAGCTGTTCCCCATGCACATGGGCAGCCTTCTCATTTTTTACTAGATGTGAGAGAAACGAATTGATTGTTTCACAAGGGGTGAGCCCTGGCAACCCGTGAGTAATTAGTTCTACAGTTATGGAATCCCTCTTGAGTCTGAATTTTGGAAAAAGGCAGGACGTCAATAATAATGATAATAATAACAGTAGTTGTTGTTGTTATTGTAGTGGTAGTAGGTCCCATTCCAGGAGAAAAGCGGGATATAAATCTAATAAATAAATAAATAGAAACAAAATATAAAATTAGTAATAAAATATCAACAAAACAAAAAGTTGTAATAGTAATAATATAATAACCACTACAATGGTGAATATTTGACAGAGCTGTCTGGAAGGTCTCCATTTGGTTCAGAATTTGATTCAGCAGTTTGGAGTTATGCCCAATGCAGCTCAAACTGATCCTGCTCTGAATCTGAATCATTATTCAAGAATCCAGATTCTTTCTCTGTATCTCCATCTCTATCTTTCTCTCTCTGGCCATTTCCATACTAGACACTTATAGTGCTATTATTCCACTTTCAGCATCCTATGGAATCCAAGGGGTTGCAGTTTAGGGAGGGGACTTTGAGGATGCTGTAAGTGGAATAATAGCACTATAACAGCCTAGTAAGGAAATGGCCTTTCTCTCTCTCTGTCACACACACACACACACACACACACACACATTGAGCAATCTCTGGCTTGAATTGCAACAGGGGCTCTGTTTCTATCTGTTGTCCCGGAGATCACTTGTAGGAGAGGATGTGAATGTCAGTCAACTGCTTCCTGGTCGACAGAGGAACAGACCCCCAATCAGTCCCACCAGCTCCTGCTCAGTAAGTGAGGAGGGGAGACCTAAACAGGAGTCACTGTGCAGTACTGTAACTATGATGCTTACGCATTCACAACTCTCCAACAGGATTTTTTTTTAAAAAAAAAACTGCAAACAGGATTCCAACCAGTGTTGGCTATCTTTTTAACATTTTCTTTCTTTCTTTCTTTCTTTCTTTCTTTCTTTCTTTCTTTCTTTCCTTCTTCCTTCCTTCCTTCCTTCCTTCCTTCCTTCCTTCCTTCCTTCCTTCCTTCCTTCACTTATTTATTCATTTAAATCCACATAAAATCTGCAGATATAGGAAATCCTAAAGACTTTTTTTTTTTTGGCTAGACACTTGGAAAATTTACTTTTTTAAAAAATAGCTCTTTACAGGCTGTTATTTACACCCTAGCAATTCATTCCAAACTGCTTTTAGTTTGACACTAAGACAATTTCTGCACTAGCCTGTTATAGCACAATGATTCCACTTTCAACATCCTCTGGAATCCTGGGGTTTGCAGTTTCGGGTCGGCACCTCCCAAAACTGCAAACCCCAGGATTCCAGAGGATGTTGAAAGTGGAATCATCGCGCTATAACAGGCTAGTGCGGAAATGGCCTAAAGCAAAGGTGAGAGCCATGAGGCTAAGGAGCCACATGGGGTCCCTTGGGCCCCATATTGCAGCCTCCCAGCCCCCCCGTGAGATATTGAAAACCCCTAGATGAACCCTCCCATAAAAATTATCAAAGATTTTGGCCAAAAATTTTCCCAGTTAGAGACCTCTCTGCTCGTCTAAATACATAAATATCTTTAGTAAACAAGAATACAGCATGTCTTGTTCTAGCAAGTTGTTTGCTCTGGAAATCCTGCAAAACTGTGGATTTTATCTGTAATTCTGGAAAACTGCCATCACCTCAAATGTGTTTTTTACACTAAATTTCTTTTTCAAGAACTATAGGTATTAGCAGATCTTGTGGTATTTTATTTATTTCTTTAGGTATATGATCAGCATCAAGACTGACTGGTAGATTCTGAGAGTTCTTGGCCAGAATCCTCTTGGGAAGTTACAAATATATAAACACTGCAGTTTCCGTGTGACACAGTGACTACCATCCGGTTGCCCCCAATCCCCACTTACTGGGCAATAGATTAGGTGAGTGATCTCTGGTGTGACAGGCAGAAGCAGGACCCCTCCCACCTTGTGCTGGAGATCACTCACCAAGGAGGTGGGTGGGACTGCCAGCCAGCTGCTTCCCCATTGGCAGAGGAATAGGCCTCCCTGAATTGCAGTGGCTGTTGTCCCATGAAGACTGGGGGACTTTCACAGTTCCTATGTATCCCCTAAATCAGGGGCTACATAGAGGTTGTAAATATGAAACACTTGTGTGTAACTCTAGGTTAAGTTTTAAAAAGTAACTGTTCAAGCCCCAGGGAAGCAGCGAAGCTAATCAAATAGCCAACCAAAATTGTTTCAATTCTATTTCCAGTTTTATTCTCTTCTAGGTAATCATTTCCTGGAAATGCACTGTTTTTGAAGGGGGAAAAAAGTACTTCTAATGGTCTCATCCCCCTTCTAATTTACAGCCATATTCTCTGTTCTGATCCCCTGTATATGGGAGTGAAAATGTTCTGCTTTAGCTATCTGCATAGACAAATGCCTCATTTACCTCTATAAATTAGACTGACAGGGGTGTAGACTGAGGTGAAATCTTTATTCTCTTCATGATGAATATGCACACAGAAAAGTGTTACAGAACCTGCTAATGACACTTAGCAAGACACATGTTATGTAAAACAAAGACGATTTTTCTTACAACTAAGGCATGCTACTGAAGGTTTTGGTTTCCACAGATGATGTATGGCTCTGGGTAATGGCCATCTGACAGGGCCCATGTTTCTCAAGATCACAAAGACCTTTGATTTAGTTGGACAGCAGGAGGAAGAAGATGGGCTTCCTAACTAAATAACTTTTAAAAAAACAGCAGCCAGTCTTCATACTTCTTCCATCTTTCAGTGACTTCTAGCCATTTGTTATTACACTTTAAAAAAAGAAATAAGATCTACTCTGACCCCCAAAGTTAACACATTATAGTTTGTAACTTCCTTTTGTTTAGTGTGACTTAGTTGTTATTGTTGTCAAAGTGCTAAACTACACACCACAGTAAGCTGGTTTAGAATGGCTACTGATAATGAAGAAGACATAGAGTCATAGGCTATTTCCACACTTCACTGTTATGGCGCTATTATTCCACTTTCAACATCCTGTGGAATTCTGGGGGTTGTATTTTACTGAAGCCCTCTAAATGCCCCCCACCCTAAACTGCAAACCCCGGGATTCCATAGGATGTTGAAAGTGGAACAATAGCACTATAACAGTGTAATGCAGAAATGGCCACAGAAACATAGAATCTTAGAGTTGGAAGGAAACACAAGTCCAGCTTCCTGCCATGCAGGAATACATAATTAGAGCAATCCTAAAAGATACCCATCCATCCTCTCCCCTCCAAAGATGGGGAGTCCACCAGTTTCTGAGGCTGTCTGCTCCACTGTTGAATAGCTCTTACTGTAACAAGGGTTCTTCCTAATATTTAGGTGAAATCTGTATTCTTGTAATTGGAATCCATTGGTTCATGTTCTTATCTCTTAAGCAGCAAAAACAAGCTGGCTCCATCTTCTACACGACATCATTTGCTACCTCTTCACCTATTCTGGGCTGTAGTATCCCACGAGAACATGGTCATTCTCATTCTCACCCAAGGATCCCGCTGTTTCCTCCCTATTGATTACTTTGTCTCTGTTGGTTAGGATCAAATCCAAACTAGCTGATCCTTTTGTTGCTTCCTCCACCTTTTGTACAATGAAACTGTCTGCAAGAGGTGTAAGGAATTTGTTGCACCTTACATTCTTGGCAGGTCTAACAACTAATGAGAGTTTTAACAACAGATCATGGAACAACTACAACTAATTTGAAGTTTAAAATCTTAAAAAAAAACCTTAATGTGCTGCAAAAATATTTGTGCTTCAAATAAACTAGAAATCTGCTTTCCACAAAACAATGTTTCAAGAACAACAAAGCCCTATATATATATATATATGGTTTAATGTAGTGTACCATTGACTAGTTGGACTAGTATCAGTCCATAAAACACACACACACACACACACACACACACACACACACACACACACACATATGCATACATATGGTTTAATGTAGTGTACCATTGACTAGTTGGACTAGTACCAGTCCATAAAACATTGGCTGCTGGTCCCTGGCAAGTTTCCAGGAAACAAAGAAACAATTGTAGTCAATTGTAGCCAATGAGCACAAATATGTTGCTGGTCGCAGGAACACAGAGGGAAAAAAATTACAAGTGGCCTTGTAAATCAGATAGTTTGAAAGGTGATGGTCTAATACGTTATACAAAATAGAAGTGGGTCAATCAGTCTGTTTCCACTCCATGGTAGCTCTCTGTGTGTTCATTCTGTCTTGTCTCTGTATGAATCTAGATTTTTAAAAAAAAAATCTGCAGAAAATTTTGCATTTCAATTAATACTTTAGAAATATATTAATAAATGTATTTTTTCTCAAAAGAGGCCGTTGGACATTTTTTTTTTTTTTTTAGCTAAAATGTGCATCAGAACTAAGCCCAGCCCTAGCATTAGTGTGAGCTGGCTGCCTCAATTTCAGATGTCATGAAAATGCAAGAAACCACTAATTATTTAATGTATTATTGTTGTAATTATTTTACCACCAGGAATGGGGAAAAGCATGTATGAAATTTTCTGCCTTAGGTGTCAGAACAAGGTTGGCGGGTAATATACACCTTGACTTGTAGAATAGGGACTGCATTTTCTGCTCTGCTTTAAACAATAAAATGACTTCAGTGGGCCCTGATCCAAACATTCTGAAGATGCAAAAGTCAATGGATTACTTTATTTCCAAACTGCCTCAAAGATCAAATCAAGTCCAAGTTCATTTTGTGTATTGATAGGTCAACAATTTAAAACAATATAAAAGCAAGCAGTCCTTCACTTATCCATTTGGTGAAAGCAGCTTGCAGTCTTGGATTCATTTTTGATTCCTCTTTGTCTTTTGCTTCCTATATTGAGACTGTTGCTAGGTCATGCTGCTTCTTTCTTTATAACATCTCTAAAATCCGACCCTTCCTATCTCCCTCTTCTGCTAAGACTTTAATACATGTTCTTGTTATTTCTTGTCTCAATTACAGTAATCTTTTACTTACTGGTCTTCCTCAATCTCATCTTTCCTCTCTCTGTTTTTCACTCTGCTGCTAAAATTATTTTCTTAGCCTGTCATTTCAGTCACATTACCCCTCTCTTGATCTCCCTTCATGGGTTACCTAACCCTTGTAGGATCCTTTTATAAACTCCTTGTTTTGAGTTTTAAGGTCTTACATAATTCAGCTCCTCCTTATCTTGCTGCTCTTATCTCTCCTTACCAGCCCACTGGAAACCTACGTTCCACAAACACTTGTCTTCTTGCCCAACCTAGAGTCTCTTCCTCTTTAGCTCGGTTGCGCCCTTTTTCTCTCACTGCATGGAATCACCTTCTGGTGACCTTGTGAACTGCTTCTTCTCTTACTGTTTTTAAATCTCAACTGAAAACTTTCTTGTTTTCTGAAATTTTTGGAATGTTGGACTAGTTTTTATTGTTTGTTAGATATTGCTTTTTATTGGCATTTTTTGGCAGATATTGTTTTTTGTTTTTTATCTTCATTTTATTATGTATTTATCTATGTCAACGGTTGTATTTTAATTTTGTAAAGCACCATGTACATGGATGGCGCTATATAAATGAAGGATCATCATCATCATCATCATCATCATCATCTTCAATTACTTCTGGCAAGTCTTTTCCGGATCAAAAAAAGATGCAATTAATTGCTTTATCTCTCATTCCCCCACCACCCCACAAAATATATATATAAGAAATTAATCAAAAGGCCTTTTTAAATGTCGCAAGATATTCTGGCTTCCACCTTTTTCAGTTACTCAAAATAGAAGTGAACTATATCCAGCGTGGCAGTTGAGAATATAGATAGCAAAATATTCCAAAGTGGACAGTCTTGTGTTGTCCTGAGGGTTTGGGCCATGTGGTGCTAATGTTTTCAGTGGTACCAAGATCCATGATTGCTAAGCCCTGTAGCGCTAAGGCCCGTGAATCCAGGAATGTCCCGTTTTCTCCAAAGTACTTGCAACACATCACCCACAAGTTCTAAATGCTGACAAATCAGACAGGTTTCAGTGTTTCTAATTACAACATCTGGCCACTGGTCATTCTAGTTTCCTGCTTAGCATTGCATATTTGTGTACACAGGCCCATCATTTTGTATTGACTACATTATTAACTGAATGCAACTTACTTTTACACACTGAGCAACTGAAGAAGGCAGAAGCCAAAACACCTTGCTACAAGGTTTAAATAGTTCTGTTATTCAGGGACAGAAAGAGATCATGGAGGACAAAGTGCAGTCCTGGGAATTCATGTAGCCCCCAGGCTGTTTTTGTAGCCCTCAATTCATCCTAGCTCCCCAGATTTGCTCCAAGCCCTCCCACCCACCCACCCACCCTCCCTCTAAAAAAAGAATAATTACCTGGGAAGGCAATTGTTTTCAAGAGAAGGAATTCAACTTGAGATTCAGCTTTCACTTCCAGAATGGCAGACTCTACCACCATCATCCCAAACACATCTTCCAAAACCAGTTACAAGTTAGGTTTGGTGGCACTTTTTGGCAGATCAGGCAACACATCATGGGCCCTTTCCACAACTCACCTTTTCATGGAGGCGGGGTGCGAGGATCACGCCAGCACCCTCTGGTGAGAGGCTCTCGCCTCCCAGTTCCTTCAGCTCCACAGCTGCAGCCCGCTCGCACAAGAGCTCCGCCTCTTCCTTCTGCAGTGCTGTGCTGGGGCAGGAAGCGTGAGCGCCATGGCTCCGGAGCTCCGCACCCATGACAAGTGTGCATGGGGCCCTGGAGCAATGTGCAATCGCGCACCATTTTTGGCTCAAAGCTGAAAATGAAAAAGTGCACGAGTGGCACCTGCCAGACCCTGGAGCGTTGTGCAATTGTGAGTGTGTCATGTGGACCACTCCTCACATTCGCACGACGCTCGAGGGCCCTTTCACATAGCAAATGCCATGTGAAAAGGGCCATGGACCCTCAATGGTGAGGATCCCAGGAGCAGACACATGGTAGTTGCCCACACTGCCTGTAGGTTTCACCACTGGTCTATATAATATTAATCACAATCATAACCATAAACATTTCAAGTCATATTAAAACATTGCATCAAAACGTTATAATTCCCATGCCAGTTCAGACTCAGAAACAAAACTCTAGAAAGAATTTGGAAATGAGAGTCTTCACTTGAGATTTAAAATTAGCTAGAAAGATGGCATTCATCTTTTCACACACCAGTCCTGTTGCAAAATGGCCTCAGGAGCACTGCGGGATTGTGAGGACCATTTCACATAATGTCCTTGCAATTGCGAGATGCTCCCAAGGCCAGTAGGCAGGAATCACACATTATATCATTTTCGGCTTGTTGCCGAAAATAATGCGCAATTGCACATCACTCCGGGGCCCCACTCACACTTACCTTGTGTGCAGAGCCTCCAGACACATGGCCATCATGCTTCGTCCCCCAGTGCAGCCTGGGAAAGTACCCAGCTGCACTGCGGAAGGAAGGGGTGGAGCCATCACGCTTTCTTCCAGCCAGCACGGAGCTGATGCAGAGGGAAAGCAGAGGGGACACGAGCGCCTCCCTGATGAGGCTTTTCGCACAATCCCCACACAATGCCAGCAGCACCAGATAAGGTGTGAAAAGGCCATAGATACAAGCCATTTCCTCACTAGCCTGTTATAGTGCAATTATTCCACTTTCAACATCCTATGGAATCCTGGGGTTTGCAGTTTAGGGAGGGGCCTGGATGTTGAAAGTGGAATAATTGCACTAAAGCAGGCTAGTGCGGAAATAGCCGCACCTTCAGATGCTATTCTCCAAAAACTCAGCTTTTATACAATTCAGCCCCCATCCCCATGGAGCCATTTGCATGTTGCTGGAGAGCAGGGAGGACAGTGGGGATGCATTCAGCTACTTTTCTGTAGCTGCATGTACTGTAGCAGGCATTTGCAGAGACCTCTGGGGCTCCTCATGGGCTTCCTGCAGATGACATCCTTGTAGGCATGCTGTAAGGGGGGCTGTGCTGCTTACAAGGTGAGTTGTGGGGTGTGTAACACTGCATGCTCAGAACAGAATTTTGGCATACGCAACAACCTACAGAGTGAGAAGATATTCCCACTGTTAGACTTGGCTCAAAGTCTCCCTTTCTTTCTCTCTCTCTCACAGACAAGTGCACACATCTAACCCTCATGTCTTTTCATATAACAAGACCATAGATATGCACCATAGTGTGATTAAAAAATAGCACAAAAAATGAAAACAAACACTTTCCCAAGTGGTAATTGACTCTCAGGAGCCAATTACTACCACCAGTGCACTGAAAGCTGTTCAAAGCCCTATGGAAAGCAAAAATAACAGAATTGTATCATTTTACTTTAGTTGTTGTTGTTTGTATTGTCAGTGAATGGGCTTTCACTAGTGTTAGGATTGACAAGTAGGAGTCTTCAGAACATTTGTGGGGAAAGATAGAAAGACCATGGAGTTTCCTATTATTTTGACAAGACCATGAAGAGAGCTTGCAAAAGCCAGAATCACTCACGCTGGCTGGGGAATTCTGGGAAATGTAGTCCAAAATGGAAACTTCTCCAAATAAGAGAGAGAGCCACCTGGTAAGTTGTAAGAGGCAGATGCAATCAACAGGGGGCAATGCAAAGGTGCTGTGGAGTTACACAAGAAGCTTTATTTATTTAACACACATCTATCCCGCCCTGATTCCTATCATAGAACTTAAAGTTGCATCCAATCTCCCATCCGGACAATGACCAAACTCAAACATGCTTAGCTACAATAAGTTGTTTTTTTTTCAGCTATTGTATTCTGACAAGGTTATTCTTCCAACAAAGTAGTGAAGGATCACAGATGCTAGTGAGCAGATGGGGAAGAATCCTGATATGAAAATAACTGGTCCTGAAACATAATCCATGCTGAACTGTCTTTTTGTAGGGCACTGCTCTTACTACCAAAGATTTAATTCAGGTTTTTTTATATGTATAGACTTAACTAGGGGAGCCTAAGGGAAACTAAGAATAGTGTAGCATAAATGTATTCATGCATTTTGAAATATTTTACTCTATTTTAAAAAATGCTCAAGGCAAGTTAATATGTAATATATTTCTTCAGCTAGATTTTGCCCTAGTTATCCCTTCATTGGGGGCGGGGGTATGCATGTGTTTCTTTAAAGAGGAAGCAGCAAGTGCAGCCACCAAAACAGGAAGGGGGCAGTGCATGGATGATTATTTTTTTAAAAAGTAGGTCCCCTTATCTCTTTCTTTAGAAAGTTCCAACTTGGTATCATCTGGATACCTAATCCTATTCCAAGCTCTACCCACCTACCCTGTCCATCCTGCCTTAATCTCTCCACTACATTTATGTGATTGCCTATTTATCTGTTGTCCTGCTCTGAATGGCTCTGTTCACTCCTATCTGCTATCCAGATCCAAATAAGATGGGTGTTTTTGCCGTGGCACAGTGTGTGTGCATGAAAACACCTGATTGCCCCACTATCCTGTATGATCCCACCCTCCCCTGCCTAGTGATTGTTTTTAGTAATCTATAGAGTTATATGATTTGACAGAAGAAATGGAACAAATTTGGAGGGGCTTGTGGATTTTATTATGTCCCTGCTATCTTTTCCCATTATTTGTGCTTGGAGTGAAAGCTGGTGCAACAGAGTGATCACTACTTGCAAAAGACTCCTGGCCATTAGCCACCAAAGTGAGAAGTAAGTGAGGTCACTTTTTAGAAGTGTTGTGCAACCACAACCATCTGATTTAGCATCTATCCTTTTTTTCCAAAGACTAAAATGAGCAGAGTGGGCTTTATTAGGCATACTCCAATTGCTCTTCTGTTGCTATTCTTCCACTTTCTCAGGCAATATACTTTGGAGGACCATATGCTGCATACAAACAACAGATGTGCATAGCTCGGAAGAGCGAATTGAGCAAGCCTATAAATTGTAGTCCAAAAAGAGTCAGTTTCCTAAGCTCTACAGGCTAAACAAGTCAGCTGGAATGGCTAGATCTTTGGTACAGAATGCTGGATTAGACAGATCTCTGATCTGATCCAATAAGGCAATATTATGTTCGTAAACTGAAGTCATCATCTGTGACATCTCACTTCTGTTCTAAGTGTATTGTAAGTAATTAAAAAAAAAAAGAATTCTGCTACATTTAGTACCTAGATTTCTGAGTGAAGTCCAGCTTAGAAGCTGCTACATCTGTTATATGTAGCAAAATCTAAAAGTACACAATTTAGCTATCTTTCAAATATTACAAAGGCTTGAAAGGCTCTTAGAAAACCACAAGATAGGCTGTCAGTTGAACTGCAGTTCTCCACACCACAAATATTTTTTTCTTGTTTAATGTCAAATCCATGTTGCTAGAACATCTAACATGAAAGCTTGTTTTGTGCCTCATTTCTAATTAAAATATGTGATAGCACAGAGAGAGAAAGAGGATGAGTCCTACATTAATTACCTTACAACCATTACAGAAATGCTTGCAAGAAAAAACATCCCAACTAGTGCTGACACATTTCTGCAAAGGATAATTTCATAAACCCACTTGAAGAGCATCACCATCTTAAATGTCCCAATTTATTTTTGCTCTAACATCTGAATTTAAACTTGCATGTCATTAATTACAGTTGTTCTCCTACTCTATAGAATGAAGACTCACATCAAACACCAAAATAGCTTGGCGGTAGTTTCTGGAGTTCTTAAAGATTTGTGGAGATCACACCAGACTCTGCGGCAGATTCAAAATGGACCTGAAAACCTGTCTTGTATTAAGTCAGCACCTCCCACACTGGCATGCAGTGGCAGCTGGTGGTTTCCACATCAATGGGGCAGTAAGTTTATTCTTGATTGTAGCCTGAACTTCACGGGAACTGCCGAAGGTGTCCAATCTATTTTGGATATAGGTTTCAGCACCTTGGATAGCTCCGTGACAGTTCAAGTTGAAACCTGAGATGGAGTCACTGCTCTGTTGACATAAAAGACCCCGGCCTACACTACCAATGTGGATATCTACTATACAAAAGTGAATGTTTGTCTGTGTGTTGTCTGTTTGTCCGTGTCAGCATATGATTGGCTGCGTGAGACGAGAAGACCCCATATGATTGGCTGGCTGTGAAGATTCCATGGAATCCTGGGGTTAGCAGTTTAGGGAGGGGCTTTTAGAATTCTCAACCAGAGAGCTCTTGGGCCTCAGGCCGGTTGCTATAGAGATGAGGCCTACCGTCAATAAGGATGCCAGAAAACTTTTTGGAGGCATATGTAAGAAAAATTAAAGTGACATACACAACATATTTACAAGGTCTTCTCGCCTCATACAGTAGATTGTATGGATTCCATACGTGAGGAATCTTAAAGTTGAAATTCAAAACAAAAAATGTAAAGCCATTGCACAAATTCAACAGAAAGCAAACAAATCAAAAACCAGTACCTCAATGTCACCAGAGAACGCAGATTGCATTGGGATCTTTGGGGATAAGTTACAGGTACTGGAATAGGCCAGTTGCTATGGAGATGAGGCCTAGCAGCAAGGAGGAGGACAGTGTACTCCCTCAGGAACCCACACTGTGTATGTAAATAACTCTGAATACAGATTGCATTGAGAAATATGGAGCAAAATTACAGGAAATGGAGAAGACAGTTTGGTGAGTTCTTAGGAAGAAAATAAAAACCCTAGGCAACACTGGGTAAATCTGCTAGTATGACATAACTGTTAGCATTGGCATGTCAGCTCTGGATCACCTTAATGTTGGTGGTTATTAAGCAACCTGGCCAGGTGTTTTCAATGGCTGTTACTAAAAGCCACCTGCAGAGGTAAGAGAGGAATTCTTTCTGCTTTACCATAAACAAGGGGAACAATAATGAGAACTTTGATATGAATTCTCATAAAGCTGGACCAAAACTGATTAAGAAGTCATTTTCTTATCAATTGTCTGAGATTTTCTGTTTCTGGTTTCCCTTGTATCACTACACTTCACCTGCACACAAAATTGTCAGAATATTTCCTCTTGACCCCTATGGCCAGGCATATACAAAGATCCCTTCCACTTAGCCCTCGAAGCCCCCTACCCCCCATTAATATTTCCCAGTATGATTTTGAAAAGAAAATCCCCTAAAATTGGCTGAAAATCCCAAGTGGTTCTAGATGAGTGTGAGAGTTTAGTTTAGTTTTAGGACAGCAGAAATTTGCAGAATTATTGGAAGAGAAGAACTCATTTTTCTGTATTTACCACTACCTTTCTACTGCTTTTATGCCCATTATGTGTTTGGAAATGTTGCCTTTAAATCTCACATAGCATTTATAAAGCCTCCTTACATGTACTGTGCAAAACTCAAGGTAGTCTATCCTCCTTTGGCATATGATTTATACTGCACCTTTAATGTGTCAAGCTGCTTACTATATTTCTTTTTTTTTTTTTTGGTTGATGTCTCCTGTTATTATTCATATGCATTATCAGTGCTGAACATTCTCTAACCTTAGGCAATAAGCAAGTCCATGACTAAGCTCTGATTTACATCCAGAATGGCTCAGTGCAGGGTGCAGATCAAAAGAGAAGGAGAAGGAGAAGGAAGGAAGGAAACACCACCTGCTGTACTGTGGGCTACAGACATTTTTATGCTAATTTCTGAGGATCTTTAAGGGCAGGGATGATCAAAGTAGGTCCTGCAGACTGCATTCAGCCATCTAGGGTGCTTTTTTGTGGTCCCCACAGCACCACAGGGGTAAAAAAAAATGCAATTTTTTAAAAATTATTTTGTATCTTCATCATCATTATCATCATCATCACCAGTGTCATCAGCACTGTTTATTCATGAAGCACCATCCAGATACTCGATGCTTTAGAAGTAAAACAACCAAAAACAGTGGTTCCTGCCAAAGGCATACAGTGTAAAATTTGTGTATATATACACACAAAATGCACACACATGGAAGGAAGGAATAACAAAACTAGACCATACAATTGTAAAACAAACTATCCATCTAAAATTTAAAAAATACAATATAATATAAAGCAAACTGATCAATACATGTAATCAAAATATTGAAGATTATAAAACAATATTAAACTAAAATTCCAAAAGCTTTAGAAAGCAAGACAGTTTTTAAACTGAGATTTAAAAATAATGAGGGAAGGAGCAGTCTGAAAATGTTCAAGCAGGCAATTCCAAGAATATGGCGCAGCAAGTAAAATAGCATGAATGAGCCGAAGAAGAGGAAACCCTTGGTTGAGTGAGAAACCGAGAGTTCCTAAAATACAGATCTCAATCAGGCTTGTAGAAAGAAATGAGGGCTGAACAATGAGGGGAGCTAGGTTGTGTAGCGATTTGGACATTAAAAGGAGAAGCTTGCATGGAATCCTAGAAGGAATGGGTAAGCAATGGCAAGATATCAAAAATGGAATAGCGTGATCAATACAATGGGCCAAAAAGATAATCTTGGCAGCAGAATGTTGAATGGAACCTAGAGGACTAAGGTGAGATAATGGAAGCCTAGGAGACATGGGTGAATTTTTGTCACATTCCCCGAGGTCATTTCAGACCCAGGAAAGTACTTCTAAAAAAAGAGAGAAAGAGAAGGAAGGAAAGAAAGAAAGTAAACCAGAAGTAATTTCTGCTCACTTCCTCTTGTTTAAAAAATGGCCTCTCTTGGGCCTAAAATGGCTCCGAGGGGCCTATAAACACAGTGAGAATGCTCCTCACACCCCCTAGAGCAACCATTTTCAACAGGGGAGCCCAAAGAGTTTATGCAGGTCCTCATAACTAAACCAATGAAATATCCAATCAGCAACATTAACTGGAGTCAACAGTTTACCTCCTGTTTATAATATATTTCCAACGGACCACTTGAATTCAGGGTGGCTGGTAAAGTCATTGCTTAAGCTCCTCCCACATCTTGATTTAAGAGCTGAAGTCGGTAAAGGCTGAGGCTCTTGTGAAATATTGCATACCCCGTAGCAGCCATGGGTGTCCCTCACACAGCCTCACTTCAGAGTCAGTCATGACTCAGTCTGCACTGGGTCAACGTATTCAGTCAAGTATTCTTGCAACTATTATTGTCAGTTCAGTCAGTTTCAAAAAGATTTTTGGATCAACAGTGATCTGCCAAACAAACTCTCAATACTACAGGGGAAAGCCTAAAGAGTTATTTTATTTTATTTTTATTTTTTATTGCCTTTCCTTCAGTGTATTTCGTTGAGTGCAGATTCAATAAGGTAGTTTCCTTGACAAAATCCAGGAACAGAATTAATATCATGCAAGAGATGGCCTCCAACTGTCATTGTCTACTTTGGAGCCTAATGTCATGAAACTTACAGAAAAGCACCAAGCTCAAGGATCACATTAGGTCTGATAGATGTTCAATTTCATAAAGTTTTTATTAAAGTTTTGTCCAGCATGTCGGAATGTTCAAAGTTTTCTTGCTATTCAGTAATAAATGATTTTCTCTTCAACTGTTTGTGTTGCATCCCTGCTCGACAGGAGAACCCTGGAACCTGATACAAGCTCCTAAGGGGGGGGGGGCATGGCCTAAATAAATAAATGAAAAAATTGTTTGTGAATGACTGCTCTGGAGGGAATGTGGGGATTTCTTTCTACAGAGTAGGCACAATGGAGGGGTGTGTTCCTCCAAGGTATCCTGGGGAACTAAGTATGACCCCCTAGGCTGCCCCACTTGCTAACTCCTTTTCTAGTGAGTAAGATTTATCCATTTCCAGGAAAAACGAGCGGGTTGGACCATTCATGTTGTTCCTATGCTTCTCTGTAAGCTCTGAAATGGAGACAAATGAAATGCAACATCTTCTCACATCATATCTGAGAATATAAATGCAATGTTCTGATCAAAGTCATGGCTAACTCTTAAACCCTGTTTTCCCACACATGTACTCATGAACATACACACACAAGCAACTCCTATGGGAATAAGACATGAAAATCAAGATCACATTACAAGTGTCAAGTAGAGATGAAAGAAAATTTCATCTGGTACATATTTTAATATGACTCTACCTGATTTGCACTTCCTAATTCAATACATGAACCCAAAGGCAGTTTATCTTTTAGTATGGACACTTCTTCAAATTTTGTCAGGGAGTTCTCAGACCAAACAATGAAAATATAGATATATATTAATGAAAAGGGTGCACAGAATTAGGTGGGGAGAAAATGGCATGTAAAGTTGTGTACATAAGGCAAAATTGCCTATGAAAATGCATACAATAGAGATGCATGAAAATGCAAATGAATTTTCAGCGACTTGCTAAAAAAAATGCAGACTGATGAGAAAAGGAGGCAAAATGAACATAACAATGGAGAAAACACACATCTAATCCCAGTAATGAGGACAAGACACCAGAGATAGATTTTATACAAACTGTTATTAACCTGCAAAAATGGGTAGTAGTGAATATCCCTTTGATTAATGTGAAGCTGTTTGTCTGAAAATAAGTGTGATATAATGGTGAATACACCTCAGTTCCAATATGGATATGAAATCAATAATCCAGTGTGTCTTACGTCAGCCAGTGAATATGCTAAGAGGCAGTGGAAGGAAGCTGTGACATGGACCACAATAAGGTTAGATAGTGCTTGATGTCATCCATCTAGCAGGTCTCAAGTCTCAAGTCTCATTCCAGGAGGAAAGAGACATGGGAAGACACTCACGTGTGGGTGAATCCTTCATCCCATGAGACTTCAAAGATGATTACCAAAGAATCAGAATTTTGTTTTATTTTTTTAAAAAAAAAAAACTTGACTTCTACAGGGAGCCAGAAAAGCATGTTCATTCTGCTCACCCCTGCCAACTAAATTCATCAAAAATCTGTATGGAAAATCATCCAGAGCTCAGTATAAGTTCCCAACAAAAAGCTTTTTTCTTTCTTTTCAGTCATGTAATTACTGTAATGACGGGGCAAACTACCCCTTTCCATATTTACTGCTGCAACATCACAAATGAAAGAACAACCAATCTTGAGACTCAAGCATGCAGCATCTCAAGATCTTCCCTCTTTTCTTGCAAGTTCCCAAGGCATTCCCACCCAAATGAATTAGAAGAACACAACAAGGAAAATGGTGTGTAAAACACTCCTAGTGCACAGGACGGAGATGATTCCTGCATGTGGCGCTTTTACTCAACTAATCCTGGAAATGGTATATCTTCTGTGAACCCAGATTATGTGAAGAGGAGGCTCAACCAAGATTCTGTCCAAGCTTACCTGGCAAAAAATTCAAAGCAATAGAAAAGCACATTAAAGCATAGTAAGAGCTCTCCAGAATTAAATCATAGAATCATAGAATCACAGAAATGTAGAGTTGGAAGAGATCACACGGGCCATCCAGTCCAACCTCCTGCTATGCAGGAACACCCTCAAAGCACTCCCGACAGATGGCCATCCAGCCTCTGCTTAAAAACCTCCAAGGAAAGAGACTCCACTACACTCCGAGGCAGCAGATTCCACTGCCAGACAGCCCTGATTGTCAGGAAGTTCTTCCTGAGGTTCAAGTGGAATCTCCTTTCCTGCAGCTTGAATCCATTGCTCCTTGTCCTGGTCTCTGGAGCAGCAGAAAACAAGCCCTCTAGTCAAGGAATAGCAGTTGCTCCCCACCCCAACCCAGTATCAGTAAAGTCAAGGTCTGATACATGTTTTAAAAGCAGATCATTTTCAGATGCCAATCTGTTTGATCAAGAGTTCCCTTAAGCCAGCAGAAGCAGCTGTATGGCCATACCAATTCTGAAATTAGCAAAACGTGTTCCAATCTAAGTGTGTTCCAAACTTATCAGGATTAAGGCCATAATTAGACAGAACAGAATTTTCCATATTGTGAGAGGGAAGCCAGATTTGTGAGTCAATAGATGGCCATCATAACCACCACTCCCCCGCCAACATAGCTAAATAGGCTTATAAGTCACTTACAGGGCACGGCAGCTTAGAAATCAAACTCTTCAGAAGGATCCTGGTTTCTTTACCACACTGGTCAGTCCTGGGCTATGATTACATGATTTGTAAGCTGCTCTTATTAAAATCAGCATCAGACTTCAGCAAGGTTTGACTGTGACAGCTGTTCTTAAAAGAAGCAAGACATTAATTCCTCCTAAAAGCTTAATAAATGTTAACGGGGAAATGGTTGTAAGCAGCACCACCTCAGCTCAGAGAAACAAGTTGTAGAGAATTTAGGTAATAATCCTGGAGGATTTCTGTGGTAATGAGATGCCTATCATCAGGTAGACAAGGATCCTGAAATGGAATTCACTGACAATTCTCTGGCCTTTTAGGTGAACTGCAAACTGTAAAAATTGATCCTTAGGGCAGATTAGGAAAGTGCTTCTGTACTCAACTTTGCAAATTTAGCAAACTCTCAACCCTTCTAGGGTAATGACCTCACATCCTAGGTGTCAAAGCAGCTTTATTAGCTTGCTCTGCAAAGTTTTGATACACCTGATGGTACATCCATCAGTGATAGGAAGGCCAAAAATGTCACATAAAAATCAGGAAAAAAGTTTTTGCTTTATTTTATTTTTACAGCTTTGCAAAATGCAAGAAAGGAGATTTTGGAATACTTTCTTTTAGAATGATAAGTAAATCATTTAAGACAATTTATTCATATATTTATTTCCCCCTTCTTATTTCTAAAAACTGTGTAGCAGGTAGACTTTTGTGTAAGCCTATGTATAGCAGTACTACTTAAAGCAGTGGTTCTCAACCTGTGGGTCCCCAGATGTTTTTGGATTTCAGCTCCCAGAAGCCATGAGCATTGACCATAGTGGCTGGGGCTTCTGGGAGCTGAAGTCCAAAAACATCTGGGGACCCACAGGTTGAGAACCACTGACTTAAAGTGATCAGTAGACCAGTGCTGGTGTGTGAGCAATTTGCCGCCAGCGCTTCTCAGTTCATCTGATATGAGAAAACTGGCATTTTTTTTAATGTGCTTTTTTCTAATATGGCAGCTTTCCAAACAAGAAGGAAGCAGTAGTGGACAATGGGCACAAATGTGCTACTGGTCTCTGGCACATTAGAAAAAATGTCAGTTCTCTCATATCAGATGAACTGAGAAGCACTGGTGTACAATATCAGATCATTGTAATTCCTGGTCTTGGTTTCCTTTTCTCAGTTCTTTATATGAGAATAGCGGTTTATGTATGCTTGATGCTATGGAGGACTAGAGGGGACAAAATACTTTGTTTTGCTAACATTGACTATTACTTCTGTTCTTACTTTTTTTTATCTTGATTTATCTTGTTTTTTTTATTCTCATAAAGTGGAAAAATCAAAGAAGTTTCGTATCATTCAGGTACTCCTTACAGTTCAAGACTCTATAGTTCCATTTGTAATTAAACAAACAAACAAACAAATAGCCTGGAATCCTATATGGCCTTTTTGTATGCACTGCACTGCAGTTATGGTGCGACGCGCTGGATTTGCATGCAGTCCCCACCCCCATCCACAGTTACTGGCATCAGCTGCTGGGATTGACAGGGATCTCTTCTTCTGTAGCTTGAGAAGCAGACAATTGCCATTTCTACTGTTTTCTGTGAGCAATCCCCATTGCAACAGGCAGAAACAGATTCCCTGTCTCAATTCCACCTTCCACTAGAGATTGCTCACATGATGAAGGTGGGAATGACAGCCAGATGCTTACCAAGCAGCAGGAGAACAGACCCCATTGATCACAGCAGCTGTTGTCCAGTAAGTAGAGACTGGGGAACTTCTCCAATCATGAGGGTGTGACAGTCACAAGTACATAATTCCAGGTTACATATTAGTAACTGTGATATAAGATTCCAGTCAAAGATTTTAATAAGGGAATTCAATTTCCAATTTTTTAAAATGAACTGTGCTTTTAAGGTACCAAAGATGATAATTTCATGCCAAAGTTATACATAGTGCAGTTATTTATCATACAGCTTTCTTTTCTAAAGAAATAAAGTGACTCTAAATCTATAAAGGGTGCTAATGTTGCATTTTCCAGGGGCTTTTATGTCCCCCCCCAAGGGAAATCATACATCTCTACTGATCATTAGATGGGTATTGGCTTCCAGTGCTCAAACATCTGGAAAGAAGACAGAGCATTAGCTATCTCCTTTTCCTGACCTGCAGGATGCTTGGCAATGAATAAAATACAAAGGCACTGAAGCACAAAAGCTCTTACTAACTTCATGACTCTAGGGGAGTGAAATGTTTGAGTATTAATAAAATGGATTGTTGCTATATCATAACACCAAAAGTGGGTAGATGAGTCCCTAAAGTCATGCGTCCAAATATAAATAGCTACAACAATGAATAAAAACTCAAGAAAGGTCATGTCTCAAGTAATTCTAACATCATGCCAAGCTGAGGCCAATGCTCAGCATACCAAGCAGGCTCAGAAAGTGATTCCACATTCAATGGTACTTCCAGCAGCAAAATAAACTGTCAATTCTGCTTTCAGCAGTTGAATTCAGCACCAGAGTGATGCATCGTTGTAGGATCAGGAGCAGCCAAAGGTGCCATGTTCTCTTCTATCTGAACTCAAATCCTGATTATTTGATGTTGAGGTCAAGGGCCAACAGCACATCACAAAGTCAACACAGAAATTCTGTACTTGGTTTAACCAGTTTGCATGAAAATTTGAGGTGTAAAAAAAGGTTTGGTTTTGTTCTGTCGCAATGAAGGAGCTTGAAAGCAAGGACTATAGTGTAGTGGACTTTGAAACAGTTAGTCTGGTTAACTGTGTCAGTACCTAAAGATAGGAGGCAAATAGAAGGACCTGTGTTAATTCTCTAGAGCTAAAGGAACTCCCATTTCATCCATTAGCTGGATAAAACTTTGCAAAAGAGCATAAGAAATCTCTAAAACTCAGAAACAGAAAGTCATATGACTAGTGGGCTGTAGCTTTTGTTGAATGATCTTAATGCTGTGCAAGGTGTAGACAAACCCATGAAGAAGAGACTTGTCAATGTAAAACTGCTCCTCAGATAAGAAATCCAGCAGGCTTCAAATACTCACATGGAAAAGAAGAAAATCAAGAGATGTATAGCTAACAATGTAAAGCTCCTCAGGGATACCATCATTAACAGAAGATATTTTGTGAATTGGCCTGAATTTTGCTAGTTCTTTTTTTGATACCATGATGATGGCCACAAATTAGGAATGTTCAGGAGAACAAAGAGATTGACAATAATACTATTGGCCACTTTCTTCCCTCCCCCACCTCCATAGTAGACATTTGGTGAACCAAGTTCTGTTTACACACTAAGATTGCAATTTAAGGTTACTGAAACCCTGAGGTGGAGGGGAACCTCCAAAAGACAACTTGCTGACTGCCTATTCAGTTAATATTTGAATAGGTGACACAGTGCATCTGGCTTAATTGGACTATGTGCCTAGTTCTGATTTAATGGATCTACCACTTTCTTTGGGGACAACATTTGAAGTCTCCCAAAAATTCAATTTACCTTTTGGACCATTGAATTATTGCAATTTAGATGGAGTTGTGCAAAAAGGGGGTGGGGTAGGCATATCTATACAAGCACTGGGTGCATCTTTCAAAAGTGTTAAAACCCAGCAGACTATAGAGGGTTGACCCACTGAGACCCTCCCAAAGCCTAACAAACATGCTGTTTTGATTGAGAAATGAGATGGAGATCACCTTGAACTGGATTAGTTGGAGATGTATTCTTCAATCTATCTAGTTTTCTGTTCCAAGGGGAAGAAACATCATAAGCTACTGTCATACAAAAGCAATTTCATAGCAAAGCCACACCAGACCAGAGAAATACCTATAGGTTACATCAAGGTATTTATTTGACAAAATCAGGGCATGGACAGGATATACTTCAACTATAATATCCATGTATATAACACATGCTGCCAAACAATTGACCAAATTCTTGTCTATGTTTTCTTTCTTTTCCAAAGCCTTCTTTTCTTTGAAGAAATCTGTTTCCTTGGCCCTTAAAACCTACTGAGCAAGTGTTGAAAAACTCTTTCTTCCATAGTTTCATCTGTTCAGATTTGCTTAAAGTGCTTTGGAGTCCTGGAAGATGAGGACTGCCCTTGCATGTGAATCACCCAAGGCATTAAAGGAAACCAGTGGTCTTTCTCTCTCCCACAAGATGAAAGATGCGAAAATGCTCCCCCAGCTAAATATGGGTGAAGGAACTGTAAAACTGAAAATAGCAAATTTGTCTATAACTATTAGATACACAAGAGAGCCAGAGTGGTGTCGTGATTTGAACATTGGACTATGACCCTGAAGACAAGAGTTTGTTTCCTCACTGGACCATAGAAACCCACTGGATGACCATGAGCATATCACACAGTCTCAGCCCCAGAAAACCCATTATGGTTGCCATAAGTCAGAAATGACTTGAAGGCACATAACAACATCTGTGCAATACACAACTTAATATCTGACTAATCGAAGTATTTGGAACAAAGATCAAAATCTTTGTCAAAATGGACAAGCTTTCATTTCCTCACATGCACTGCTTTCCCTTTTATCTTTTACAAGCATGTGTGTGTGTGCGTGTGTGTGTGTGTGTGTGTGTGTTCATTTTGTGAACAAGAAACAAAGGAAGCTAGACCTTCTTGATCCCAGGAGTAATGGTCCATTATGGAGAAAAGTCAAATTAAAAATGTTTCTGAGCCATACCTATCACATTTATTCAGGCCCAAAATTAAATGCAATTTCAGCATTTACATATATTACCTAGAGAAAATGGTTTCCCGTCCACATGGTGCAATTCAAATTGTTACTTTTTTTATGAGAACAGAGAAGTTGTTTCTCTGTTATACATGTTCAAAGGCTACTTCTGACAATGAATAAAGAATCAAATACAGTAGAAATTTTTCTTTGTATTTTAGATGCAAACGAATGTGAACATACAGTCTCGAGGGTGGCCTTTTGGGTGAACTCTCTGACATGCAAGGTCACATGCAAATCTATAATTCATTTTCTTTTCACGAATTGCAATTATGCAGCCTGTAAAATTTAAAAAGCTTTCTGGGAAAAGAAGAGTTTTGAAAGGTCAGTAGCAATACTAATAACAGT
Source organism: Iguana delicatissima (assembly GCA_948472985.1). NCBI lineage: Eukaryota > Metazoa > Chordata > Lepidosauria > Squamata > Iguanidae > Iguana > Iguana delicatissima. Next base: position 693,092 of record CAOKZL010000727.1, read on the forward strand.
TCTGTTAGTCAGAAGTATTATACTTCACATCAAATGAGACATCTGGTATCATTTCATAGTTCTATGAGAAAAATCTAAATACATCCCTAGGGTTACCTTTCTTTAGATACACATGGGATAAAGTCTCACTGCCTGTATCCTGAGATATTTAAAAGAAATAACCATCAGAGTCATTAATTTGCCTCAGATGGCATTGCCTTTAAAGCTCATTTATCTACATTTTCGTAAACTCACAGTATCAGAGCCAGCTGAAGAGATCTGTTAAAGTACATAACTGCCTTATGAGGGACCAAAAAAAAAAAGGAAAGCTATAAAACCCCAGGGAAAACAGGTGTTAATGTCTCTCTGACATGCTTTTGCTGAATACACTGGAGATGGAGTAATGGGCAGAAAAGGCACAAATGTTTCTGCATCACAAAGAAGGTTCATATATATTTGATAGCTAAATGGTTGTTTCAAAGGCAGAGGACATCACACAAGACTCAGAGCAATGACAGAAAAGGCCAGAGAAGCCACATGCACAAGCATGCACATATTTCTGAGATGATACAATTCATGTTCTCTTTACAAAAAAGGAAAACAGGAGCCTCCCTGCCCAACTCCCCCTACATTGCTAGGAGTGGAGCAATGCTACTCAATTAATTCAATTAACCATCACTTCTATATCTCAGGAAAAAAGAATTTCAGTGATGGGCAGGAGGGAGTGGTGGCTTCCATGTCAGTGCCATGATGAAACTTCTCTGTGTTTAGTCCACATTTTAAAGGACCTGTTGAAAGTCCTGAACTCTAGGTACAAATGGTTAACGTTGACAGTATCAGTAGCCACATTCCCAAGGAGGGCCTGGAAATGCAAGTATCTATCCATACCAACTAGAAAGTTTCCATCTTGGTCAGAATCTGGTCTTTTTTAGAGTTAAAAGGACTCAAATGATCAAGCTGCGTCATAATAGGGATGACTAAAAACAATATCTTATTGCTATGGAAAATCTATTCTATCCTTCACCCACCCAGACTCCTAGCTACTTTGGGGAATATAGTTAAGCTCAGAGGGAGTAGGGAGGCATGAATGAGGTGACCGGTGATGCTGGTGTTGCTGCTAATCAAAATATTCTCTGGCTCCAACATTGCACACACTGGCTCTACCACACCACTGCCAATGGCACATAGAAAAAGAAGAGATGCTAGACAAAGGAATAATCTCTTCTAAATCTCTATTTTCCATATCCCCTTGAAATCCTGAAGACATTCACTCAGAAGTCCTATTGGCTTAATCTAATTGCTTTGATAGGACTTTCCCCCCAGGTAATTATACTTAACATTTGTATCGTTGCTGTGTACTTCCAAGTCATTTCCGACTTATGGTGAGCCTATCCTAAATGTTTGTTTGGCAGGATTTATTCAGAACGTAGTTTGCCATTGTCTTCTTTTGAGGCTGAGAGACAGTGACTCGCCCAAGGTCACCCAGTGAGTTCCCATGGCCAATTCAGTCACTCCCAACACAAGGATTCAAACTCTGGTGTCCTGGAGTTCTAGCTCAGCACTCAGGCCACTACATCATGCTGGCTGACCTCCTCAACATTACAGCATCCATAAAGAAAAGAGAAGCAAATTACTGGGAGACCTTTCTACCCCACCCTCATGGAACTGCTGACTCTGGTACTTCTCTTCCTGACCCTGGTAATCCACTTTCATTGTTTCCCTCACTGATGAAGCTTATTAAGGCTGCAGCAAGGAAACTGAGAAGACAGTCATTTCTCTTATCATGTGGAGAGAGAAAAATACCACCACCCATTACAAGTATCTTTGCCATGCTAGACTGGACTAATGCCTAATGGCTTCTGTGCTGCTATTAGGGATTACTCAAGGGGAGAATGTGGTCCAATCCACTCAGTAGTAAGAACTTTAATGGATGAATTCTTACAAGGGTGAACAGGAGAGTCTTGTCAAATTAAGGCAGAATTGTTTTCTCCACCCTTATACTTGGTCTTCTGACCTCTGAGTTCTCCAGGAAACCACCAGTGAACTCACTGTGCATTCTCAGCCAGGGTCTAAAAATGTACTTAGAGGCAGCTTCCTCCTCAGCTGTGGGTGACACAAAGAAGTGTAGTGGTGAAAAGAAAGTGTCCTGCACATGTTCGGAGTGCAGTATACCAGGCCTCAGCCATGCAATCAAAAGGGAAGTCATAGGGAACTTATTTTTACAAGGAAGGGGTGATGTAAACCAACCAACCAACCACAAATCCACCCTGGTTTTATGAAGATGCTGGGGCAAAAAGATGACAATGATAACTGGGAGTAGACTATTCTGCACAAAAGAGAACTGCTAAGGCTTGAATATTTGGGATATATGCCGTTGCTTTACAAGTCCTAGTAAAGAGAGAGGCTGTAATTGTTTAATCCAAACTGGCAGTCTCTTCTCACATACTTAGATACACACTGTGCCTTATATTCTAAATACATGGAGAGTTTATAGTTAGTCAATGGTGATTGGAAAGCACTCTGTGCATGGTCAGGTATACTCCATTCTTATTTAAGTTGTAATTCAGTTTAAGAACTCTGTCATGGATTCACAGTCTCAGTCTAACAACTCAGTGCTTCACCTATGTTGCTTAGAAGATCTAAATTGTCTAAATGACCAAGTGCAACATAATACATATCACGAAAGGTAGCAGCAGCCATAAACTAAAGCAAGAAACAAAATTTATAGCATAAGAGCAGCATAATAAATAGCTTTTGCATTACCTTGCAGTCTGCAGCTTGAAGCCATCAACTTTCAGGACATTTAATGCTTGGTGCATGGTGGGTGTGGATGTGGCTGTTTGTGTGAGTGTGTGATTGTTTCTGGCACTTATGAATCCAGACGGTTTGAGCCAGCATCAACTGACAGACAGAGTCTGCCACTAACCCCACCAATTCATGCACAGAAATTGCCTGTTTTCATTTTGAAATGATTAATGGTATGCCAGCCACTATTCATCCTACAATTGCAGAGGATAGCCCTCTGCTTAAGGGTGTCCTTTGCGTGAAGGACAGTCTAAGTCAGGTTTAAACATGAAGAACTACAAGAAGGGAAATCACAGGCTATAAAGTTGCCTACCAAAATTCAGCACCTAGAAGCAGCCTGAGAAGCTCGGAAACTTAACACCTAGTAGAAAACACTGTAATTTTGTTTCAGCTATTGTAATTATTTCTCAGTATGTATCTACATATAAATTAAAACATGCAGATTGGCATTCTCTTTTGGAGAAACACATAAGTAATTATTTTCTTCCATGTTCAAGCTGTAACATTTCAAAATATAAGTGGACAAGTGCAAATGTTATTGGAGAGCCATACCTATCAGCCATAGAAAGCAAAAACAACGGCAAGGAGTTATGAGAGTTGCAGACTGCAATCCAGAAGCCTCTGGAGGTATAGAGGTTGTCCAACCACGGGAGAATGCTATGGGAGGGGCAAAATGAGGACATTGCCCTCCAGGATATGAATTCTGCCCCCCAAGGAAATTTTCCTTCATTCAACGTGTTTCTAGATTTAGACCCTTTTTGCACCTTCCCTGGTGCTGCTGGCATCGTGCAGGGATCATGAGAAAAGCCTCATCTGGGAGGCACTTGTGTCCCCTCTGCTTTCCTCCGCACCAGCTCCGTGCTGGCCAGAAGAAAGCATGAGCGCTCGGCCCCTTCCTTCTGCAGCGCAGCTAGGTACTTTCCCAGGCTGTGCTGGAGGGAAGCATGATGGCCGCATGTCTGGAGCCTCCGCACACAAGGTAAGTGCATGTGGGGTATGGGAGGAATGCATGATCATTCATCATTTTCGGCAATGAGCCGAAAATGATATAATCTGCGATTACCCCCTAATGGCCTCAGGAGCATTGTGTGATTGCAAGGACGTCATATGTGGAACGGTCCTCACAATCGCGCGATGCTCCTGAGGCCATTTCACAACAGGACTAGCATGCAAAAAGGGCCTTACAGTAACTTATTACTTCAGCTGAGCATTTAGAGATAGAGTTTAAACACCCAAAGAAAAGGAACAGACAGTTATTGAAGGAAAGCAAATGCAGCAGATATCTTCTAGGTATGAACAGTTTTCAGTGTCTCATTCTGTGATGCTACAAATATGAGAAGTGAAGAAAAATTCCAGTGGAGAACAGACAGGATTCTTAATGGGGTGACAACTCACCCATCATGTATGTTACCCTCAACTCTGTGGCCCTTTTCATATGCCAGTCCCATTGAGAATGGCCTCGGGAGCATTGCACAATTGCAAAGACCATGCTACATGACATCCTTGCAACCATGCAATGCTCCCGAGGCCATCAGAGAGCGATTGCACATTATATCATTTTTGGCTCATTGCCAAAAATGATGCGTGATCACGCATCCCTCCCATGCGCCACATGCACTTACCTTACACACAGAGGCTCCGGACACACGGCCATCATGCTTCCTCCCCCAGCGCAGCCTGGGAAAGTACCCAGCTGCACTGCAGAAGGAAGGGGCGGAGTGCTCATGCTTCCTTCCAGCCAGCACAGAGCTGGTGCAGAGGGTAAGCGGAGGGACACAAGCGCCTCCCAGACAAGGCTTTTTGTGCAATCCCTGCGCGACACCAGTGGCACCAGGTAGGGTGCAAAAAGGGCCTTTGAAAAAAAGACAAGGATAAAACTGTGAGAAATTGGTTTTGGTACATCCTTTCTAAAGAGTAAGCAGGCCAAAGACAAATACACAGTTGTACTGTCTGGAGATAGAATCATAGAGTTGGAAGAGACCACAAGGGCCATAAGTCCAACCCCTTGCCGTGTAGGAATACACCATAAAAGCATTCCCAACAGATGGCCATCCGGCCCCTGTTTGAAAACATCCAAAGAAGAAGATTCCACCAAACTTCAGGCAGTGTATTCCACTGTCAAAATGCTCTTATCATTAGGAAATTCTTCCTAGTGAGATGAGTTACACAAAAATGGAATTAATTTTCCAGGCCATGATGGTGTATGTGTGTGTGTGCTAGACATCATCATTTTATTTAAAAAATCTAGTTGAGGAATTTCAGAAGTGCATCATGTGAACATGCCAAAGCAAATGATAGCCCTACTGTGTGATATGGATTCAAAAATTAACGGCAACTTTTAGCATATATCCTAGAAGCCCCTTGGGACTCTGTTTTCAGTCAGGCCTATCCATTCATTTGTAGTGAAGCATGATAAAATATCCCTGGCAATATTAAAATCATCCTGAGGAGTGTAACATCCTCTTTGGAAGTCTTTAAGCTGAAATTTATTATAAGCCAGTTTGAATGCTCTCTTTGAAAATTTATCTGCACCTTGCTACATTTGTTGGGTAATCATGGCAGATAAAAACAGTTACCTTATGGCCAGCTTCAGCCTTGGCAATTTGGTTTTAAAAGCCCGACACGGTACCTGTGCTGCTAAACAGCACTTTCCTTGAGTTTATTTGCTTAGGTTCCTCTACAAATCTGTGATTAATATGCCAACTAAAGCCCCATAACAAGTGCATTCTGGGTAAGTATGTCATAAAAAGCTGTTAAGAATGTAAAGTACAGTGATTTAAGGGATAAGGGACTAATAGAAGTCATTAAGTGAGGTAAGAGGATCCAGCTTTGGACCATGAAGACATAACTTCCACATCTCTCTCTCCTCTTCATGTGCTCTCTCTCTCTCTCTCTTTCTTTCTCTCTCTCTCTTAGAAGGAAAAAAAAAGTTTACTGCACTAGACTAGCAAAACAAATCAGAAACACACTTCATGAAAAGCAGACATGAAGCTACTCCATATATTGTATAAACTGCCCCTTAAGATGCTTACAAAGAGAGCAGGTACTCAGCTGGGCAGGGAATGTCAGCTGAAGGTGAATCCAATTTGTTCAAACGTTAGCAAAGTAACTGGCAATTTCCTGCCTTGCAATTTCTCAGAGCATTTGTGATTCTTCCCTTTGCTGTACCGTGGGATGCAAAGCAAAACAAAACAAAACCTAAAAGATATATTGTGGCACAAGAATCCACATTGCAGTGAAACCACGTTGACCTGTTGGATCAATGATTCTTGGACCCTGTTAAGGAGATTTTAATTTAAGCTGGCCAGAAAACTGAATGAGAAGTGAATCAATCTCTCCTAAGGCCAAACAAATGATGTAGTAGAACTCATAATTTACTGGAGGGATCCCTCTTCCTCAGAGTATGACACCTTTCCAAGAGATTTTGCTGGCCTGGACAAAGGGGAAGACGATACCTGTCTCCCACTTCACACTTCAACACAAACGATAAGACAGCACTTCCTGCTACATGTGATCGAGAAGCAGATTATTTTAGGTGTGTCAGGGTAGGTCATACCACACGTACAGTTCTGTCCTCCACTGTCTTGCTGCAACTTCCTGTCTCTTAGTATCTGTCATATGAGGTGGATATCTTGTTCTACTTCATAGTGGATTTGGTTCTAAGATGAATTTATGGAGCATAGGCAATAATGGGGGGGGGGGGAGTTGAATGCTAGGCAATAATTGTGGGAGAGAGTTGAACACTGGTGCTTTGGATCTGTATTTCTCACACAACAACCTCCCCATCTATACCACTTTGACAATCATTTTAGACAATAAGAAGATTCTCAGAAGCAATTGGTGATGAGTTTGCTAGGAAAGAGAGGGGCAGCTTTTGCTGCAGCTAAACCAGTTATTTAGATTGTGACCACAATGTTCCTCACAAAAAATCTATGACCATGAAAAAGCCCCTTACAGAACTGTTTTAAGTTGTTGAAATTTTCTCTAGGGCTTTTGCTTTTTGATGGACAGGGTCAGAAGCAACAGTGAACAGAGCCTAATATGGTGGGCCTAGGACTAAGGTGATCTCACCATCAAATTCTCTGTTCTCCATCACTCTTCCTCTGCTCCTCCATCACTTTGTCTGAAAGCGTCCCTTAGCTTTGGTTTTCTTTTAATTTGCTCCACCTCCTGCTGCTGATATATCTGTATGCTCTGTATCTTTCACAAAATATTATATCTGTGTTAGGTTCCCCTCACAGCCCTCTCTCGCACAAAATTCTGAAAGTCTGGCAGGAGGGAAGGCAAGCAGGAATACCACACTCACAAAGTCAGATCATAGAATACAGTGCTGAGAATATCATCCCAAAAGACAGGACACCTGCCTAGCTGCTACAGGTTGCTGGGGTCACATGGGCACATGAGGATTTATCAAAGCTTTGGAGCTCCATGTGTGTGTGTGCGTATGCATGTGTTAGAGCCAGTGACACAGGCTTATGGGTCCCCTACTTCTATAATCTGAATGTATGGTATTCTACTTTCAGATTTAAGGAAGTGTTACTGGAATTTAGGCCTACCTGGCAATAGCACCCGATATCACTTTGATATCATAATTCGGCTTTACCATACCACCCTTCTCCACGTGTTTGTGAGGGCCCCGGACAAGCACAAAACTAGGCTTGGCACTTAACTGCTGAAATATTCTCAAACAATACAGACAAGCCAGAAATAGCCAGATCGCAGCTTCAGGGACCTCCCCAACAAACACCACATTATGTATTTACAAGCTATGGCCTACAAAAGGCTCCCTGCCCTGAACAGGCAACTTGACAAAGGCTGAACTATCCACTGTCAAGTGTTGCGCATTTACATACTGGCTACACCATTGTTAATTCGGCTTTGATTCCATCATGCTAAATTGTGACCTTTCAGAGACATTGTCTCACACCCAAAACTCATTGTTGTCCCCGAGTAAGGCATAGCCTGCAGTCACGCTTCTCCCTATAAAAACCCCTGATTCCGAGACCTTCCTCAGATCGCTCCCGAGTTCCAGACCGCCTTGCTGCCGTATTGCTTGGCAAGCTTCCCCTCAGCTCCCCGTGCTGAGCCACACCGAACCCCAGCATCACTCTCTATCTTCTCCCGGGCTTCAGGAATAGGTTTCGTTTCACCGGAACCAACTATCCCTCTGAAAATCCCGCTATCTTACTCACACTTTTACTTTCCTTAGTAATCTGTGTGCTTGTGTTGCTTACATTGTGTGCCTGTATTTAATGAAGATCATTCATTGTTTTCAAATTGGTCTGCTCCTTGACTTGGCTTGACCTCGTAAACATTGGGTTACAAGATCATGCTAAGTTACCCTGCCTCTCGTAACGCTAAAGCAGTGCTCTGAGATAATTTTTCCCAGCTATAGTTGAGCACATTTTGGTGTCCCTCCCGGGACCCCCAGGAAACAGGGTAACAGAAGGGCTAAATTACAGTTATTCAGACTGCATGCGGCCAGAGGTGCAAGATCAACATTTTAACAAGAAATTTTAGCCAACTGAGCCCCGGTTTAAATTAGTCCTGCTCTTTACCCACCATTTGTTGGAGAAGAACCACTGAACTGGGGAAAGAAGGAAAAAGGATTTATCCTATGCTTTTGTTTGACCATAGGATAAATGGACTGACAGGGGCACTGATTCCAAGACACTAAAAGCAAAGCCAGAAACATAAAACTTTATTTTTTTCAAATGTCTAATTTATTTGTTCACAGCAGTTTCATATAAACCATTGTCTGGGTCTCAAAATCATTCTGACAAATTCCTAGCAAACAAAGCAATGTGTTTTTTTCCAAATCAAAACAAGTAATTAGAAGGGGATGTTTGTCTAGTAGAAATGCTGACACTATTGTAGCTGTACCCACACGAAAAACAGAGCCATACTTGTTGTTAAGGGAAAGTATCTTCCCTCCCACCTGTCCCCCAATAAGAAAAAAGCAGAGCATTTATTAATTTCCCCTCTATCTGCTGAACCATCTCAACATGGGGTGTTTACTCCTGTGAAGTAGAATGTTATGAGGGAACAGTAAAGGGAGTGGCCATGTGGTAGCACAGAGACTTTCTATCTGCAGATTTTTTTAAAAAAGGATGAACTATTTTGGTGACATTTCTATGGTGATGTCTGTATTATCATACTAAGTATTTGCATAAAATGAGAACCATTCAGCGGCTGAGAGACGGTAGATTTTGCAGTTTGGGTTTATTATAAGAATTACTGTTAAGAGGAGGCTGTATGTGTGATAACCAATTTACAAGCTATGGCCTTTTCATAAAAAGTGGGGGGACTGGAGAGAATGTTTTTTCACCTCTTAACAGCATCTATCAGTTAGCAGGACCAATGTTATTCTACAGTATTACCAGAATACAGAGTTTGTCCGAATGCCAGACACTGTGGACTAAGAGTGCTTAGTGCTGTCTCTATGCAGGTATAAGGCATTCTGAACTGGCACACTTGACATTCAAGAAAAGTCTCTGTCTGGAAGCAATATTAAATTGCATCTCATCTTCTCCTAGTAGCATTCATTGAGGAGATTAGGAAACTTACTAGGTATATGCTTGGCAGAGGGTAGAAAGTTAGTAGACAAGATTGTCAAACATTGCAACCAATATGAGGTCCAGGCCAGTTTGCCTCTCTGTCATATTTGCATCTATGCATTCATATTAGTGGTGCATTAATCTGCATCTTACAAAATTAATGGACATTCACATTTAAAAACCTATTTTAAAAGCACATTCTATCAAAGTACACATTTCTCAAATTTCTTTCCCTTCAAAATCAGTAGGTTCAAACATATTGTAATCCTTTGAGAAGTGGAGTAGGGAAAAGATGAGTGCAAATTGTGTTTCAATAGTGCAGAAAAGAGCACGCTGGTAGATAATTCTGGTCTGCACATTAGTCCAAGAAGTGCTGGATGAATGGAGGTGAGCAAATATAGATCTGCTCCATTGGCACTGGAATCTACAAAGACTGAATTTCTCAAGAACATCTAATGCAAGCTAGCTCCTTGTATTCTATTTTCTGTTGCCCATTATCATTATTTATAGGCAGTGAGGAATAAGCTCTGTCAAACACAGTAGGATTTACTGCTTGGTAAATATGTACAGGACTGCACTGGAAAGCATTCTTTTATTGCCAACAGACCAAAGTACCACAATTATATTAAATCTCTGTCCTCATTTCCATCTTCCTTGTTATGTCAACTAGAACCTCTGATCAACATCAAGACTGTAGCAACAGAGCTTAGGCCTTTCTTCCTGTACAATGATCCTCTGAAACTTCCACTCCCCATCCTTGCTACTATCTGCCTTGGGAATGAAACTTCCTTTGTTAACAATCATGTTAGGACCACACAGGAAAAATGATGAGAAATCTGTGGCTCTCTAGCTGCTGATGAACAAGCTTATGTAAGATGGTGAAAATAGTCTACAAACAGCTGCAGGGCCACAGCTTTCCCACATCTTTCACTGATCAGAAAAATCATGTCCATTCTTACAAAAAAGAAACCAAGGCCTTCATTTAATACCACATGTACAGTGCCTTGTGGAAGTATTCACACACACACACACACACACACACACACACACACATTATTTTCCCCCTTTTATTGAGTTACAACCAGCAACTGAAATGGATTTAAGTGGCATTGTTACCCCTTGATGTACACAAAACTCACACAACTGTGAAGATGCGAAATGTTTTTATTGTGGCACAAAAGTTCAGTAAACAAAAATAAACTGGCATTTTTTGTTTCCATAAATATTCAGTCCCTTTGCTGTGACAGTTCTAAATAAGTTTTGTTGCAAGCTGTTCCCTCCAGAGTCACATAAATGGTTAGAATCCACCTGTGTTCGGTTCCAGTGCTACATTATTTCTGCTTAAATACACCTCTCTCTGGAAGATTCCAGAATTTGTTAGAGTACATATCTGCACAAGCAGCATCATAAAGATCAAGGCATTTTCAAAACAAGTTGGGGAAACAGTTGTGGAGAAGCACCAATCAGGGCTGGCTTAATTTTTAAAAAAATAAACTCACAACTTCCTCCAGAGCAACTTTAAATTCATTATTGCAAACAGGGAGAATATGACTCAGTTGTGGCATTGTCTAGAGAAGATTATCCACCCAAACTCAATGACTAGGTATGGAGGACTTCAGTCAGAGGAGAAACCCAGAGGCCAACTGTTACTGTAAGAGGTGGGGGAACTGGGGTCCACCAAAATGTTATCATCTCCTTAGAATTTGGGGGAATTATAGCTCAAAGGAGGCCTGCAAGAGGAGGGTAATGGCAGAATCTTTTCCCAATATATACCGGTACTAACTGTAGGGAGTACTGCAGTTTAAAGTTAAACAAAGTATTTTATTTGAGTTTACAAACACATGAGAAATCAGACACTCTTAACAATAGTACAAGGCTATTGAAAGTGATGAATGAAAGATTGGATGGAGAGAGATTAAAGGTGGAAAGGATGATAGTTACCAGTCCTGAAGAAGAAGGTCAAAGTGGAGGGGCTCTGACTGCATCCGAGAGTAGCACAGAAAAGCAGCTCGGGCTGAAGCTAGGGTTTATATACCTTATTTCCTACTCTGAAGAGGTTGCATAGACAAAGCAGTAATGGATTTCTCACGGGATTGACAAAGGAGATCAGAACAGGCTGACTGCTTTGATTCTAAGTGACAAAACTAGGAATGGGCCAACCAAATCCTCAAATCCTGGGTAAGGATTCAAGATTCCCGAATCCGAATCCCTATGCCAAAATAGGCAAACCAAATCTTTTGAATCTGCCAACTAAATAGATTGCTGGAGACTGGTATGCCTGAAAACCAGGGAGACCGGGACGCCTGAAAACCTGGGCGACCATACATTCTAGGGAAGATAGTAAGTAGGTGAGGTTTTCCCTTGGAGTAATAATGGCCTTTGCTAACAATTTCAGAAATTACATCTGGGTTGTATTCTAGGATATTTAAATTGAACCTTTCATATTGAAGTTCAGTACTTGACTGGAAGCTACAAGCTTAAGATTTGAAGGACAGATGAAACATTATTTTGCAGAGCTCCCTTGCAAACCTCTTTCAGACACAATTCTGGGGTTTGGAGTTTTACAAGGTGTCACAGCCTTCTCTGACAAAGTGTACTGGTGCATCATCAAACTACAAACCCCAGGATGCCAGAAGGCGCTATGCAAAGAAAAGCCAGTTTTGACTTGGATTATCTCTCTACTGTAGTATGTGGCCCTGTTTATACAGGTAGGAAAATGTGGTATTAATTCACATTTTCCAGCCTGTGTAGAATGGGCTGTCATGTCATTTTCAATCTGGGGAGATCCCTGGGCAAAACTATGACATCTCCCTTGCCCAGATTTCTTCAGAGGGAAGTTTGCCTTTGCCTAGGTTTTTGCTAAGGCTGAGACAGTATGTCTTGCCCAAGATTATCCTCCTTTCTCTTGCTTTTTGAACTCTTTTTTTAAAAAGGATTCAAAAGATTCAAGATTCATGAGATTCGTGGATTCCCAGAACCTTCCAGGGATTCGGATCTGGATTCAGATTCAGGAAATTCTTGATTCGTCCCGTCCCTAGACTAAACAGTGATGGGAGTCATGACTAACTCTTAATATCTTGGTCAGGCAGGGGGTTGGGCAAGATTTCTGTTGGGCAAGATAGAAGGATGATCCCTGATTGCTTCCCATGGGCAGTTTTCACCTTCCATTGTTTTCAGCTGTGTACAGAGCCTGAAGTGTTGAAAGGATTCACATAAACCCATTAGTATCTGGTTTTCCTGCTGAATCCTCTCTGAACTTATGACCTGCCTGTGTCTCCGGTCAGTTTGATCTGATAACATGCTTTCTGGTCAGCATGCTTTCAACCATGTTTTCCAGCCACGAGTATGTTCAATTATAAAAAGAGCACATCCTGCAGAATGGGGGGGTGTAGGGTTTGGTATCACAATGATAACTCTGAAGGAGATGGACAGATATTTAGTTGAGATAAGAGAAACCATTCATGGGACAATTATTACCCAGATTCACCACAAAATTGGACTCTATGGAAGAGTGGAAAGAAGAAAGCCATTGCTGAAACAAACTGATCCCAAAGCCCTTTTGGAATGGATGGGGAAAGCAGGTAGGAGGCACAGCAAACAGATGGGAAAATGTTCTCACATTTGATGAGACTAAAATTGGACTTTTGGACCTTGTGACAAAAAGCTATGTGTGGTACAACACTAACAGAGGTCCTTGCTCTGAGAGAATTGTCTTCATAGTGAAGCATGGCAGTATCATGTTTTGGGACTGCTTTTAGGACAGGATTAACAGCAAACTGAATGGAACCAAATATACTGTATTCTAGAGGAAAACTTGTTTCAGTCTGCAATGTACTTAGGACTGGAGTGGAAGTTAACCTTCCAATAGAACAATTACCCCAAATACCCAGCAAATTTAACATTGGACTAGTTTGAAAACAAAAACCAGAATGTCGTAGAATGGGTCAATCAAAGCTAAGTCTGATTGGGAATCTGTGGGAAGACTTTAAAATGACTATTCACCAACAGTCCCCAACCTGACAAAGCTGGAGCAAATTTGCCAAATAAATAAAGAAAGAAATATGGGCATACACTGCAAGATCCAGGTGTATGCAAAGCTGACCTTTACCACAGAAAACTCACAACTGTAACTGTTGCTAAAGGTGCTTCTACCACATATTGACTAAGTAGTAGTAGTAGTGGTAGCAAACACACAGCTAACACATACCAGTTTGCTTTTGTTTACTGAATTTTTGTGCCACAATAAAAATATTCTTCACCTTCACAGAAGTAAGTATCCTGTGTACATCAAGTGGTGACAATGTCAGTTAAATCCATTTCAGTTTCAAGTCACAACACAACAAAGAGTGAAAAGTGAATACTTATTCCTCACCTTTGTCTTTCTCACTTTTTGTTGTGTTGGAACCTGTGAAGCACTGTACTTAAAGGCTGTTCAGTTCAGGTTGATTTAAAAATAATGAAGAATAAGGAAGAAATTCAGGAACCCTGAAGTTATCTACCCAAGTTAGCATCTACACAGTAGAGTCAACAGGGAAACAGGTCACATAGGCCCTTTCCTCACGGGGGGGCCGAAAGGGGCTGCGCAGGCGGGGGCAGAGCTTACCCGCGAGCGGGTTGCTCCGTCCCTCCGAAGAGCACGGATCTGCCGTTCCAAACGCCGCCGAATTCCGGCTGCGCCCGGTGGCGCCCAAAATGGCGGCCGGCGGCTTCTGGCAGCGCTCCGCCGATTAGGACAGCGCACCAGCCGGAAGCCCGCCCCCGGGCAGATCTGCAGGGATGCGCTACCGCGTCTCTGTAGTTCTTGACCAAGGGCTGCTACGGGGCAGCGCGGGTAAGTTTTATAAAAACCACTTTTGAAGGTGGTTTTTATAAAACTCACAGCGCCACCACCGAGGCTGCGCTAGAGCAGTTTGAGGTCTAGAACCTCACTTTTTTTAACTGCTCTAGCTCAGACCCCGGTGAAGAAGACCTCCTGGAGAGGTCGCTCTAGCATGGGCAATATGCCTGTGTGGAAATGGCCTTGGTCACAGTTTATATGCACAGCTCTGTCTGCCAACCTCTTAACTGAATTTCTTGTCTATCAGCACCTACTGACCAAAGCAGCACCTTCCTCTTCTAATGGTAGGACTGTATCCCCCCACCCACTATGCAAAAAAGTCCAAAAGTACATATTTACATTTTCAAAGGAGACAAGAGCATTAACACAAAGACTTAACTGTTGTGCAATTTATGTAATACCTGCTAAACCGAAAGCAAAAACCAAAAGCAAAAACTGCCACAATATCTTCAAGTCTCCCAAGCACTTGTATTGAAGCTCAGCAAATTAGGTTATAAAGGGGAGAAGAGGATGTCAGGACTTGCCCATCATCTTAATAGCATATGCCCTGCAAGGCCAATGGAGAGCGAGATCATTCTGATTATTTCCTCTATAAAGAAGCACCAAAATATATCACATAATTCAGTAGGTACCTCATGAACAGAAAAAGAAAGTGACAAGCAGAACCACGGGGTTTCATGGTGGGTGTATGGATTTAAAAAAGAAAGAAAGAAAGAAAGAAAGAAAGAAAGAAAGAAAGAAAGAAAGAAAGAAAAAACTTCTTCAGAAGGATTTAGAGGAGCAATTTGACCATGCAGCAATATTATAAGAATCTTGAAATTGAGTACCAAAGGTCAGTAACAAAATGAAGGCTAATGCCAGAGTAAAATAGGAAACTGATTTCTGAAAATTCACTTCATTGCCAAATGGGAAATGATGTCTTAAGCCATAATTTCCTTTCTTCTTCTAACTAAAAAAAACAACACCTTTAGATAATTTAGCTGACATGCTTTTCATTCCCATTTTCCCAGTATTTCTGTGAAGTGAACAGCAATTAAAGTTAGCATTGCTCTATCAAAACACTGGGGAGAAGGATGAAACCAAAGTGCATCATCATCATCATCATCATCATCATCATCTCCTTCTTCTAATAAGCTTTGGACATTAGTACAAAGTCCAGCTCCTACCAAGAAGTACGATAGTAAATTGGCTTCTTCTGGGCCTGTTATGATGAAACGAGAAATGAAATATCTAACATTAAGTACTCTCAAAATGAATATGCTGCAAGTACATGGTAGGTGGAGAAAGAGGGTCAAATACTCAGCTACTCCTCCCCTCCCATTGAGTACCTTCTCAAACCTGAAGCCAGAATTTTAGGCTTTAATCCTATATCCAGTGAATCAGATGTTCCTCATTGCCACATGATTCATTAGAACCAAGGCAGGACACTCAAACTATTTTATTGTCCATGGCAAAAGTCAAGTGGACAAATATATGACCAAAAGCCCAGTAGATAAAACTACAAGATTATAATTTTAATCTTACTTCCATTTTGGCATAGAGCAATGCCCATAACCACACACAAGGGCAGCCAGCAAGGTTAGGCACCTAGATACAGTGTTGTTTTACCACAATTGAGGATGAATATCATGTGACTGCTCAAAAGTAAGTGCTTTGTGTATTATAGGAATAAAGCCCATGAATCTTTTGTCTGTTGTCCAAAGAGTAGGGCTTTACCAGCTGAGCAAGTATGACATGTTACTCATGATCTTCATTCCTGTAACAGTCCTTGGTTGATGGACCATTGTTGGGGGAATGCAGCATGGGAAAGAACTGAGCATTTCAGTCACAGGGAGAAAGACGCTGTCCAGATACCAAGTATGCTTAATGAAAAACACAGGACAGATCTGTTTCTCAAGAGGTCAGGTCTACCTATTTTGGTGCCCAGGTATTGTTGATGTTCAGTCATCAGAAATGGTAGACGTCTTTTCTGGCACCATTAGGGCTGTTAAAAAAGAATGTTCAACCAGATACAATATGTGCAGTTCAAATGCCAGAGTAACGCAGAGAAGATGAAAAAAATCTCACAAAAAAGTGGGCTATTAGGAGGTGATTGGCTGATGAAGAAGTGGTCATTATGGAGAATGTCTGGTGAAAACATTGTGGAAAGTAAATAAGATTCATCTAAATTACAAATACAAATCACTTTACAGTTTTATCCCCTTGCTCTAGAAAAAAAAAGTCCTGCTGATGCCCACAATGCTTTTCAATTTAAATAGCTAATACTAATAACTGCTTAAATCTGCTTCTTCATCACTTCAACCTTATTACCAGCATATCAATATCTGGACAAAGCAGAACTTTAGTCTGACCTTGATGATCTACAGCCATGCAGACACACACAACCTGCCATCAAGTGAAATATAAGTAAAGTCCCTCCATCATATACAACAGGGATGTATATACCTAATTAATGAATGTTTAAGAGTCTAGTTTTTATCCTGCAGCTCGAGGTAACATTTATCACAATGCTGTAAACACTTAAGGAAAGATGCTGACACTACTTCAGTTTTACTGTCATAAATGTGATGCTATAATAATCTTGTATAATTACAGTAAACAACTCCTTTTTTTTTCTTTTTAGAAAAAGAATTCAGAGCATTCTGGAGTTGCAGTTTTCCTTCCTGTGTCAGCAAAGTTTCCTTTTATAGAGCCATGTGCCCTAGTGAGTGGCGGTATATTAATCAAGGGACCTTATAAAGTTACACCTGGCATCCACAAAGCAGCCACTGCAGGAATGGAAGACAATAATAAATAGAAACCAGAAAAGAAAAATGTGCTGTAGAGGGTGGGTGAGGGAACGATACAATAAAACCTATTACTTTTTTAAAATTCAGCTGTATGAATATGCATGAGACAGTATTCTTCACCTGTGACCAGAAGTGCTCCCTGGGAAGAGAATGACAGCTAATTATAATTCGTAAGACTGATAATTTCCCTATATCTAATTTCCAGATGTTAGTCTGACAATCCAGACAGCCATAACAAAAAGGGAGAAGGAGAAGAAGAAGAAGAAGAAGAAGAAGAAGAAGAAGAAGAAGAAGAAGAAGAAGAAGAATTCATACGCACCTGCTCATAGCAAAGCATTGTAGAGGTCGGGGGGGAAGAGTTAATTTCAGCATTCTGACTTTTGCAAAATGACATTTGGCCTCAGTGGAATGTCAAGGGCATATTCAGAGACTCTATTCTGCTTTATACACACACAGATACACACGCTGTTCCTTTCCCTATTTGCACAGACACCAGTCCAACCCGTACCACATAATACAAAACAAAGATAATTAATGCCATGTTACACAGTTTGTCGGTTGTGTTAAAGTCTAATGCTGAATAAATAGCTTAAGCAACTTAATCAGATGCTAAAATGATTGGGTAATTCATTACTGCCAAAGCTGAACATTGCTACCACAACAGGCTATGAATGTGAGGAGATCCGTGTGTGTGGGTTTAAAAAATATATACCTGGAGTAATTATTTTCAATCAGTTCTACTTTCAAGGTCAGACATTTCATAGCCAGCCATTATTTTACTTTCTGCTCCCCTTGGCAAGCTTTTCCCTGGCTCATCCATAAATAATTAAGGAGAGGAACAACTGCTGTGTCAGCCTAACCTTTAGAGGAAACCAAAGATGTCCGAGTCTCCTGCTTGCTAACGGTCGCTCCAGTTAAGGTCTTGAAGAGAAAGACTGAGAAAGTTCTGTCTCTCTGACCTTGTACAGTTGTTGCTAGTCAGACAGGCAATGCTGAGCTAGAGGAAGCTTTCCTATTAAGAAAGTTACATCAGTGTAGTGAAGTCAGTGCTGGTCACACAAATTCATCTTCAACCCTCCCCCTGTAAATGTGCCCTGGATCTGGAAGTGAAGTGATGTGTCTCAGCATTCCACAGTTTGAGACTAAAAGCTTTCAAATTGACAAGTCCAGTCTATGTTCTCTTGCTGAGTGCAGCGAAGGACCATGTGCAACAGTAGTTAAGCAGACTATTGGTTAAAGGTGACTTCAGTGCTGGCAGCTAAACTGCATCTTCTGCCACCCCTGAAAGCAATGGGCTTACTTAGAAGTAACAGGGCAGCAGGCACAGCACACACAGCCCTCCTCCAGCAGCTTAGCCCCTCCATCCCTGTCTGGCAGTTTCTGTTACATTAGGCAGCCATTGGATTCTAGAAGAAGAAAGGCAGGATTTGGAGAAAATAACAAAGTACATATAGAACTAGATGCTCTGAAAAACAAAACCAAAGGAGAATGTAGCTGTAGAAACATAATGTACTCACATTATATATAAGGAGCTGGAACCAGAAACCACGATACAATTAACGTGGATAAAAATGAATACAAAGTGATATCAGAATAACAAGGATATCAACAGAAGACAATGATTATGACAAACAGCAAAAAAAGAAAAAGACAATATGGATAACATATAACAACATTCATCACAATATGGGTAATGAGTAGTGACACGCAGAATAAGGACTTCCAGCTAGCATCTGTGTTCACTTCAGTGGGGGTTTTTTGTTTGTTTGTTTTTTCCTATTACAACAAGTATATACAAAAAAGAGTTCTAAGGACAAGCCTTTATCCCATTGCATTCTGCTTAATAGCAGGGCAAACTCTACAAAGACTATTTTGGATTTCAAGTACAGTATTACATATTATCCTGTCTGACCTTTTGTAAAGCCAGTTTGGAGTAGACAGAGTATTATGCAAGAAAGATCTGGGCTTATGCTCTCACTCAGAACCAAAACATTGGTTCATAGACCCATGAAGCATATTTTGTTGTTTGACTTTGCTTATTGCTTTGTTTCTTTGTTGCTTGTTTGTTTGTCACAGTGAAGATTTTTACCTTGTCACATGTCCAACTTTGCACAAGGAAAATAGTTTTCTACTTATAAAAAATTGGAGGCTGTGAGATATTTTAGACTGAGCATCGGCAGTTTTCAGAAAATTATTTTAGATTTTTTTTAATTCAAAAAAATTCTTCATCTGTTGTCAAAAAGAATCAATGCTTCCTCTTAATTTTTTTGCTATGATGTGATAAGTCATAAATAGCTTTCTGTGCCCCAGGACAAAATGCATACACATGAGTCTACACACATCAACCTGAAAAAAAAATAACAACAAAATTTGACATAGAACCGTTTCTATAACTGGAGTGAAAATGGTGCTATCTGTATAACAGTCATTGAGAAAAAATGTGCCAATTTTTGATGAGGTTGCCCAAACTATAGAAATGCTAACTATATCACTTCTACATCTTGTTTTTTTTTGTAAATAGAAGAGAAAAAACCCAGCATGCTTTATATTTAAAACATCATCATGAACACATTAATGAATTCTTTCCCCACAAACCTTTAGGCATCTGTCCCTTTTCTCTGCTATCCCAGTCCATATAAAAATAGCAAAATTATGCACTAATAAGACAGGCTCCAACTTTTGCAATTCAAATGACATAGATACATCAGTTAGCTTACCAGATCAACTGTGTATATCTAGCACAATGCATTGCATTAATAGAACTCCGGATCTCTGCTGGAAAGACTAGAGAGCAAAAGAATATAACAATCCATAAATATAAATAGCATTTCAAAGAGTTTACAGTTGGATCCAGATTAGACCAGTTGAATATAAGACCCACTAAAATCAACTGAGGTCACAAGCAGAACTTGGACAATAAATCACTGTTTGAACTTTGGACTAAAATTTCCAGAATCCAAAGCCAGTATGATCACTTTTGGGGTGGCAATCCCCAAAAAATAACTTTTATTTTTTTAAAATGTGAAAAAATACAAAACAAAGCAGGAATAAAACACGATGAATAAGGGTAAGCAAATATACAAACACCAAAGCAACTGGCAAATATTTACAATTAATGCACAAATCTAAATAATCCAAGTCTTGTCCTAATATAGTTGTTGTTGTGTGCCTTCAAGTTGTTTCTGACTTATGGTGATCCTAAGGTGAACCTATTGAAGGTTTTTCTGGGGCTGAGAATGTGTGATGCACCCAAGGTCACCCAAGTGGGTTTCCATGGCTGAGCAAGGAATCAAACCTTGCTCTCCAAGACTGTAGTCCAGGGCTCAGACCACTACACCATGCTAGCTCTGTCCTAATTACAATAGGGACATTTTGGAAGAGAAGAAAAGTATGAACCATTCCAAGATTACTCTGTCAATGATCTAAGTCTCACTGAAATGAATTAGAACTAATATCATTTAATTCTGTCTGGATCTGGCCCAGAACTGATAGACAATAATCATGTCAACATGGCCCAAATGCCATAATTTCCATATTTGTACATAGGTCTTCCTCGCTCATGGATTTTTGATTACAAAAGAGAGAAAAATGTTAGTTACTATTACATCCGATACTCCAAGCAATCTAAGAAGAGAGTGCTTTTGAATAAACTAAATTTCACTCTAGTCCCACATTCTGCTCCCAGTATATCCAACCAGTTGGCTATGCAAAGCCCATGTGGGGGACATCAATGCAATTCCCTTGCGCCACGCATGTTCCCCAGCAACTGACATTCGAAGACAATGGCCATTTCCTTACCATGGCCCCATCCTTGCATGGGGACCTGTTGAAGCTGGTCCATGACACATGCCATTGCATGACATCGTTGAGGCCCTGCTCCTGTCCCATCTCCAGCCATCGTGATCATGCAGTATACTATTACCAGGGAACAAATCTGGTTAATAGGCCCCTTTTGTGCAACAATCATATCGGCTGGGGCCGTGCAGGAAGGGCAGAAGCACTATCAAGTGCTTTCTTCATCAGTGCAGGCCAGAAGAGGCCAGCTGCACTGCAGAAGGAAGAAGCGTGTCCTAAACACTTTTCATCCACCAACAGGCAGCTGGGTGTGGAGGACAGCATTCAGGACGTGCTTCCATCCCACCAGTGGCACTGCCATGTTGATGCTGGGAAGTAACAGGACTCAGGTATGGTACAGAAAGGGCCAACATCTCTTGGAAACTAGAGGCAAGATATACCCATCATGATTGTTTATGTCCTCCATCTTTCAGCATCACATTGCCTTTATTATAAATGCATGTATATCATTTGGTCACTGCAACATTGCAGGCTAGGTTTTTTACGCACACATGATCATACATCTTGACAACTTGCAACTGAATTAGGGAGCCAGAGTTGTGGAATGATTGGAGTATTGGATTGGGACTTGAGAGATACAGTATCTAGTCCCCACAGAGACATCAAACTCCTTAGGTGAGTTTTGGGCAGTCACTCTTCCTCTGTTTGACCTGCCTCACAGGGTTATTGTGAGGAGAAAAGCAGGGAGAAGAAGAGTTATATATGCCACCCAAAATACACCAGAGAAATATGAGATAGAAATGTAACTAATAAATGATAAAATAAGCATGTCAATTGTGATTAATTAAAAACAGCAGTGTGTTTGAGCTGAAGTGAGCTACAAATGCAATTTTAAGAGTATGTATGATGGGTTGTGGGTACTGCAATGCCTCACTCTTCATGTATGTGAGTCACCAATTCAGCATGGACTGACTAAACGGGATGTGTAATCCAGGCCAAGGTGATTGCTTGCGCATGTAAAACAGTTGCTGATCAGACAGTATGGCATTTTTTTTCACTGTGGCAGCTGTTTCACATTTTTACTTACAAGTTATTGAAAGATGAAGCATGAAGTGTTGTGTTACTGAGGGGTGTACATGTACCTGTTGCTTTGGATCATAAC
The DNA here is from genome assembly GCA_948472985.1 of Iguana delicatissima. NCBI lineage: Eukaryota > Metazoa > Chordata > Lepidosauria > Squamata > Iguanidae > Iguana > Iguana delicatissima. The sequence goes on from CAOKZL010000727.1 coordinate 715,016, forward strand.
CTCTTACCACCTCCAGCAAACATCTGGGAGACAGATTGGGAATGCAAACAGATATTGATCCATGGGATCTTATTGTAGAGTAACTGACAAGATAATAGCTTGTGATTAACTCAGCTGACCTGATTTTCCAAAGAACAGCAATTATACTGTATCTTTATCTTCAGCAGGGTATTAGATATAGCTGTATGCATTTTAAAGTCAGAACAATAAATGCTACAAACTCCTTTATATTTCTTTCATCAAAGAAGTATAATTCTTTCTGTGTAGTCAAATGATCATTACTTTGTCTGTCCATCAATCAATTGATCAATGTATCATCATCAAACAGATTTAATTTTTTTCTGAGTAATCTGACTGTCTCTCAGCCTATCAGTGACAGAAGCAGTTGAACCAGTATGATCATAGTTTAGTTATCTGTTCTGAGTTGCATTATTTCAGTTTCTACACTTGTACACTGATTGTTTTTTTGGTCTTTCTCATTATTATTCACTATTTGTCTCTTCAATACCTACAAGCACCTTATCTTCCCTAATCTTTTCCATTTATTAACATTGTTTTATTTTTATCACTAGAAAGATACTTAAACAAAACACACCAGAGAAGAAAGCTTTACAAGACCAGTCTTCAAATTATTGCAGTCAATATTTGGTTTTTCTTGAATACATTGATCCTGAACTGTTTATGGTTAAGATTGGCTCACATATGCACCCAGTAAAGGCAATTGTCTTCTTTCTGCCAGACAATTAAATCACTAGCAAGCACGGTTCACTTGAGCTCAACAAGCCCTAGCACTGGGAAAATTCTCAACTATTTTTAGCACCAGCCTCCAATAGCTCTTTGGCAGTTCCAAAGACTGTTCTGCAGACATCCACATTTTAAAACACCTATGAGGAATCAAACCCTTCCCATGCTGAAAACTAAATATGATACAAAAGCCCCATCTTTTCATATCATAGTTTAACAGATGGTCCCAATGCCAGCAAGGTGCATCTTTTGCCAGATGGCTGCCCCTTATTTACTGATTGAACAAGAAATAACAAAATTACTTCATTATAACACATGGATTAAACACAAAGAAACCTGACTCTCATGGGAAGGGAAGTAAATAAAATTGGAGTATTTTTCGACACTGGGTTATTTTTTAAATCTCACTAGATGGAGTTGAATTTTCAATCAATTTATTCAGTGGACTCATGAAATGCCCCATCTATTTTACATTAGAATCCAATGCAGAAGTTAAAAAGAATTATTAGAGTTAAGTAAATCCTAATCCTGACTCAGGAGTTAGGAATCAAGATTGTTCTATAAAGTTACAGCTTTTGCTGACCAACTCATGGAATAATGAGACCACACACAGAAAGCTGGGATGAACAATGGGCCACTTTATTTAATTGTTCCTACTCATGTTTCATCTCATGGGATGCTCAAAAGAAGCAGGGAGCAACCAAGTGTGGGAGCAGCTGGGACAGGCTGTCTCCCAGAACTCCTTCCCAACTTCTAGCAAAACACCAGCCTGCCAAGGATAATTTATAACCTGAATTGCTCCTCAAGCAATCCATTACTGGTTGGCCAACCCAAGGATCCAACATCTCATCACACAACTTAAGGTGAGCACAAGCCCAGAGGCCAACCCCAAACACTGCACACCCTCGCTGAAAATTAGAGGCCTACAGGCCTACCAAATAGGAAGGCTTGAGCTGGAAGGCAAATTAGAAGCTTAACAAGGCCTACCCAAAGCACCACATGTAAATTAGAGGCCCACCAGGCCTTCGTGAGAGGCCTAACAAGAACGGGTATAATGCCGCGCATCTGCTAAATACCAACAGTGGGCATGAAACAAATCAGAGATCCAGCAAGAGGCCTGTCCAAAGGATCTGTAGGACCACATGTAAAATGAGGAGGCCTATTTGGGATTTTATGATGGGTCTAGCCAAGGATGGGGACAATTCTGCACAACTGTTAACTTGCTATTTGGTAACAAGCAGTAACCCAAATCAGACCAAATGTGGGCCACCCTGTGCCTCCCACAACCTTAATGAGCCTAATCAGGCTTCCAAATAACCTACAAGAACACATACCATTATAATCACCTAAACTTGGATTCTAATGCTGTCCCAAAAGCAGTGCACACCAAGAGTCTCCGCGCACCATATCTCCAGTGAATCCCACTAGTTAAAAAATGATGAGAAGGTAGGCCAGATCAGGGGGCGATGCCCAATGGATGCTACAGTAGCTGTTCCACCATGACAAAAATGCACTGGCTCTCTGATGCTCCTAGAAAAGGAACTGGGTTTCCAAAACTCCTGGGAAGGCTTGTTTCTCAATGAAAACTCAACGCTTATCATCATTCACATTTGCTCACTTGCTTGCCACTCCTCGAAATCAAATTCTGAGGAAGAAGAGGCAGGAGATTTTGAATGCTCTGGCTCCACCTCCAAATACTCTCCCTCGTGATGCCTTATTTCATGACACATTTAATGTGGCCTTTTTTCATCAGTACATCAGCAAACACACCTCTTCCTTTGCAAGGACGCATGATGCTCGAGGGTTCCAACTAATACTTTGAATTGTTGCTGTGATGACCATGGAGTCCTTTTAATCATAGTGACAATAGAATCCTGTGTATCTCTATTTAGAAATAAGTCTTAGTTTAACAAGAGTTAGTTTGTCATATATCAGCGCAACTTATTATAAAAATAGACCTTCATACATGAAAAGGAATTTGTGGAAGGAGGCACTCAATAGATGACATGCCAGAACTCCCAGGACAACAAAGAAGAAAGGAATAAACTAGGGAACAAAGATTCACTAAATAAACTGAGCATATATCTGTTATGACTTTGTAGAAAAGCCTCCAACTTGATATTAATATTCTGTGTGGAATATTTTAAACTATTTCCTTTCCATCTTTTTATTTAAATAATCTTCCTATTTAGTCTGACTGGAGCATAGTAGGTTTTTTTTAAAAAAACAGTGATGAATCATATCAATTTTAAAATAAAGCATTTTTTTCTTAAAATAAACGAAGACTTACTCTCAGATATGTGATTAAGATTGCAGCTTTAGTGACCATCATTTTAACATCAAACCAATGAAGGAGCAAGTGCTCCACAGCCTGTTCCCACTCACACAAACTCAGTGACTGTTACATGTACAACAAGCAGTTATGTCTACAACAACGGCCATTTCTGCACTAGACTGTTATAGCGCTATTATTCCACTTGTAACATCTTATGGAATCCTGGTGTTTGCAGTTTCAGGAGGAGCCAGCTGGTTTTGTTGCAATTAATAATGGGTGGTGGGATTTTTCCAGCCACGTGTTGCTGTCAGTTACCTTTATTGCAGTGCAAAGTGTTTTTGATGGCTTGGTCTAAAATAAGCAACAAAAAGCCATTTGTACAAAAGACCTGCTTCTGATATAACAGAAAACCATTTGAACTGGTTTATTGATACTCATTAGCACAGCTGCCTGCATTTTCAGACTCTACGTACAGGTATGGCGTCTGTTCTTCAAAATCTACCACTATATTGATATCAATTGTTGCAGGTCATAATGGCTATAGATTACTTTTGTTATCAAAGGCAGCATTTTCTGGGTGATTTTCTGAGGAACTTAAATTGAAGGATGATATGACACCTTCATAGCCAGCTTGCAGGCTTTCCCTGGCCATCTGGGTGGCATTATGAAAACAACTTTGCCAGTATTTACTGGCATGGCAGAGTGAGAGATAGGCAACTAGCTGAAGGAAGAATGAAGAGGTCATCCTCCTGGATCTCTAGTGACTTATTGGATATCCAGAAATACGAGGTCATTTCTACTCCTGGTTGCAAAACTGCAACCAGGGATGAGTGTTGCTTAGGAGCCCCACTTTTTCCTCCTCCACCCAGTAAACAGCAGTGGCAGTGAACATGGTCTCTTTAAAGCTGTAGATAGAGAGGGATATTGTGTTTGTTGTGGTGACGATGTGTCTTCAAGTTATTTCCAACTTTTGGCAAACTTATCATGGGGCTTTCTTGGCAAGATTTCTTTGCCTTTGCCTCCCTTTGGGCCTGAGAATGTGAAACTTACCCAAGGTCACCCTGTTGGTTTCTGGGTAAGGATTTGAACCCTGGTCTCCAGAATCATAGTCTAAGAATCAAACCACTACACCATCATGTTGTGATGTAGTGCAATGAGCTAGTAAATACCTCCTTCACAGTGTTCAAAGAAAGCCATACGTGTGTAACCTAGGGTTACATGTGTATATCCCCAACAGGATTCTAGTTTTAATGACAAAACAGAGAGGTGTTGAAGAAAACTTTTTAAATGTTCTTTGGAGCATGAGAGAGGGGGAAAAAATCACCCATCAATCTTCTGTCTGCAAATAAAGGCCTTGGGGGTAGTTAGGTTTGGTGTACAAAACAGTGAGTGTCCTTCAATAAGTTTATGCATTAATGCCACCTTAGATATGCTACTTTTTTCATTGTGAATCGATCTCAAAGTGCTCAGATATTCTCTCTCTCCCTCCCTCTCTCTCTCTCTCTGTCTTTTGCTCTGTGTGTGTGTGTGTGTGTGTATGTTTTGATCCAGGGCAGATTGCACAGCAGTTTAGATTCAAGGGCAGCCCAACTACCTGAGCGCCTCATTCAAGGACAGCCCCAAAACATGATGGTGTTTGAGAGAGGAATAAAATGGCATCCATCCATGTTGCATGTACACAAGCCAAGTAGACTGGCAACTGAATTCTATTTCAACACTGTTGATGTAGCACTCTATTACACCTGAAGGAAGCAGCTGGCTTGGGGCATTCAGGACAGATGTATCTCTGTTCTTCAGCACCCACTGCCACTTCCACCTAACTGCAGCATCTGCTGTCTGAGACAGTTGCCTCAGTCTGCTTAATTCTAGGACAGTTATTCTGGGTACTCTATGGGAACATAGATGCCAGTTGCAATAGTGAAGGCCCAAATTATTGCTCAACTAATCAGTCCCATCCACATGATTGCAGGCTTCTAAAAATGATTACACTTTCTTGGGATGAAGCTGTAGGGAACTCTCATAGAGCTCCAGATACAAGTTAAGGGAACATATATCTGCTCAGTTATGCCTTTTATTTCAGCTTTAATTTCAGTACACTGAATACTTTGGATTCCCCACGTTTACCTTTTACAACAAGGGGTGGAGAAAATATTTTAGAAATATTCAACAGACAGATGAAAAAGAAAACCCTGTGTGATGAAAATCTTAACAGTTCATGGCTTTTCTGTGCAAAAGCCCATTTTCCAAATGCCCACTTTTTAAATTTTAAATGTAATTAAATGTCACTTTTAAATGTAATTTTCTACACAGAAATATTGTGTTCTGTGCAAAAAAAAATTCATTTTTCTGTAGAAAATCATGTTTCTGCCCAAAAAAAAGAACACATGAGTTTTGTCCAGGAAGAGTGTTGAACCATGAATAGTCCTCAAAAACGGTGAATTTCAAGTGCTTTCTTGCAGCCAGGAGAAAATTATTCATTCTACAAGAACAATATTAATTAAGATTTACTGCCCCAGTGAGCGCTTCCAGGGAAACAAGTAGAAAGAAGTAAGCTCTTCAAGCAGAGGATTTTGAAAGGGCAACAGCTGATCAGGTATTAGCTATTTCACTTCTTTATCTTTTTTTTATTTAATCAGAGATGGACCAAGGTGATATTCTAATTCTTGTGCCAAAATAACTTGCCTTGTTTGGATGTTATTGTACCTAAATGTGGGTGAGCAAAGTCATTTGGTACTGGTCCCAGGCAATAAAATGTCTTGGACCAGCCTTGAATTTTATAATTGCTATAGCCAGTCCACTTTGAACTTTCTGCTTCTCATCCTACTCTAGGATGCTATGTTTCATATTGCTACCGATTACAACATTTCTGGAGTACCTATGGCACCAATATTCCTGCTGCAGGGCTCTACACAGAGTGCTCTTTTTTCTTTCCCTTGCCTTCCTCTAGTTCCTGCCATGAGGGAAACAGGAAGGGAAAGTCTAAATCAGTATGTCCAGTCTATTATCTACATAGCCAGACGTAGGTCAATGGAGCTACAGAGAAGCATCTCTGAACCCAGAAAGGGGAATCCAGGATCAAGAAGAGAGATAGTTTTTTGGTCATGGGTTATATTCATGTGATATCATAATTCTCACTCTCAGACTGATACGATGAAGTGTTTTCTTTGAACTTTTCATCCTCTCTTGTAAAAATCATAAGAACATTCAATTTGGCAGTATTACAGAAACTGGAAAATGACTGAAGTAGCCTGTGAAGAATTGCTCCTTTTTCACTCCTTTTATTGTTTGCTTCACTCATTTCTTATATCCTTCTCATGAGCCACAAGTTCTACATACTCAGTGAGATAACAACGAAAACCTACTAGCTAAACTCAGTAATGCAGTAGTAACAGCCCTGTACCCTGCCCTCACCAAAAAAAAGAGGGTGGTAGCAGTGAGAGGGGAGAACTTAGTAAAGTAGCTATCTTGGTAGGATTCCTTCAAATACAAGAGGCCCCCAAATACCCTTAGGAATAGCAACCTGTTTACCTGACATTGGGAGGCCAACAGTCAACAACTATTGTGAAACTTAACAAACTTTTCCAATAAAGAAGTTCCAAAGCCTCAAAGGTGTGGCTTAGAAGGCTCTTCCTTAGCTATTTTCCCTACAAGCTATGAGTGGAACAGAAACAGGGCCTCTGAGGACAGTCTTGAAAACCAGCTGCCTTCCTATGGCAGGAAACAATATTTTGGGTTGTCTAAACTCAGGTTGTCAATCAACACTGTCCTCTCCAAATCTCCACCGATAAGATAAGAAAAAGGAGTACAGCAGAGAGATGTCTGACTCTTCACATGCTGTTGAACTGAGGCTTCCAGAATTCTTCACCATTGACTACACTTGCTGGGGCTGCTGGGAGTTGCACTTCCACAAAATGTAGAATGCTACATGGATTCCAATCCTAAAGGTACACCAAAGACATCTCCAGATGAGTGATTTGCTGCAAACTGAACCTTGAACTGGGATCCTTCTCTCAAGTGCTGTACTTTGGTAGGCAAAAAGTCTTAGAGGCCTGGGTTGCTCTGGAACTTAGCCATCCATTGTTACTTCATGAGCACATGTTTAGCATGTTGCCTTCATTGACCCATCAGCTCAATGGAGTGTGAGGACACTGGAAGTGTGGCACTTTGTTTGAACTGGAATTAGGAGTTACAATCTCTGGTCTAGGCTGAAGAGGAGGATTTCCTAACCAGGGCCCTTTTTGCACTGCATTTGTCATGTGAAAGGGCCTCCAGAGCACTGCGCGATTGCGAGGACTGTTCCACATGACATCCTCGCAATCACGTGACGCTGCTGGGGCCAGCAGGTGCTGATTGCACAATATATCGTTTTTGGCTTCCAGCCAAAAATGATGTGCGATTGGGCATTGCTCCGGGGCCCCACACACACTTACCATCTGTTCGGAGCCTCTGGAGATGCAGACCTCGTGCTTCCTCCCCCAGCACAGCCTAGGAAAGTACCTGGCTGTGCTGCGGAAGGAAGAGGCAGAGCCCTCATGCTGCCCGTGGGCCAGCAGACAGCTGCTGCAGAGACAGAGGAGAGGGGACACAAGTGCCTCTCGGAAGAGGATGCTAGCATGATCCCTGTGTGCCCACACCAGAAGCAGGTAAACTGCAGAAAGGGCCCAGGCCTGAGGATCTGTAGCATCTTTGGCAGAGAGGCTCTGATTTAACGTCTTATTCTTAAGACTGGTGCCTCTGCTAACAAAACCATGATCCCTCTGCATCTGTCTCAGTCACAAGTGAATTCTTGTATCATCAAATACATCACATTTCTGCTTTCATTATCTTACTCTACCAGCTCTTTCTTCTTAAAGACAGCAATAAAATCCATAGGAGCCAATCAGAACTACCTTAAAAGAAAAATTGGGAGCATCATTAAGATCACAGTAGAGACAAGAAGGTCTAGGCTCCATGCCTTCTCAATCCATACTTCTTTATTCTACTGATCAGTTATAAAGAGTGAGATCGCTTCACCTTCTGCTTTCCAGTAATTTTGCCTCATTTTCCCCAGTCCAGAGCCCCACCATGCACAAAATGTTTACTAGCTATGCCATATAGCACTCTCTGCATGCACAGAGAGAACAGGTCATCTCCAGTGCCATTGCAAACATACCATTTAGCTCACCACAGCATCCTAGAACTTTAAAAAAATATATAAACACCATCTATGGCAAGGATAGGAAACCATTATGAGATGGAGGACTCATTTACACACATACACACACACACACACACACACACACACACACACACACAAATACACTCCATAGTCCACTGCATGGCAGATCTAGATGTCCATAGACCAAATTAGGCCCATTGGCCAGAGGATCCCTTCCTTCAGAATAAGGATACCATTATCCTGTTGCTATCTGAAGTTGTACCTGGCACAATGTCTCAAAAGTTCATTGTGTTTTCAGAGAGATAGACAGCTCCATGCACAAACAGCAATGGCCACACAATGAAGCATCTCTACCAAAAGAGACATATGTCTATACCCTTCTAAACTGTTTGTGTAATCAGCAAAATACCATGTTTATCCTAACATTGTTGTGGATTCATCTTGGTTGTGATCTGTATGACAAGGAGACAGACATTAATTTTCACTGGAGGGAAAAAATAAGAGGATCCCATTTCACAAGCATCATTGCCCCTGTGTAAATGAGGTAGTAGAAATTCTTAGCCACATCCTTTTATACTTTTTACCAAGATGAACAGAAGTCCTGCTTCAATTACACCTACCTTTAAGGATACTCCTGGCACAATGGAAGAATTCTGTCTTTCCCTTCTGCTCACTGATCAGGCTGCACAGATTATGGATAAGGTCTAAATTTTGTGCGACTATTATTGTGACCTGTAGATAAATGATAGGTAAGGACAGTAAAGAGCCCTTTCAGAAGTATTCAGCTAGCCATGTGAGACACTTGGGGCTTGAGATCATGTACCAACCTTGGTTTTAGGTAGAGTGTTATGACTTACTGTTTGGTTTTTCTTATTATTATTGTTAGGGTGAATGAACAAACCATGCCTCACCATATCCCCAGATGGACACGGAGCTGAACCTTATTATTACTGTTACTAAATGTGAATTTTATGTGTTTGTTGTATTCCATACTATCTTGTCTTAGGTAAAAAACAGTTTGCTTCTTTTATGCTGGTCTATGACCATAATAAAGGAATGATTGATTGATTTCCGCTGCCAGAAATGAAAACAGTAGAACATTCTTTTAGATGGAATGTCCTCCTCAGGCAAACAAGGGGAGGGAAAAAGAACAAAGTGATCATTTTCCCCCTTCACATAAAAGAAATCCACCTTCCCATCTTGCTCACATAGAGGCTAGCTATATAACTCTATTGTTTCATGATAGTGGGATCAGCTACTTTTAAGCCCAGAAATTAAAGCTTCTGAGTCAGCTTGAAATGTAATCACACATGTTGCTGTGCATTTTGCTATTTTGGGCACAACCTTTCCATTTGTTTTTGAAATGCTGTTCTGTCAAAAAAAGAAGAAAAAAAGGACAAAGAGAAGCTATGACTTCATTGCCTATTTCTTCTCAAACCCTTGATAAGTACGCCAACAATGTCTGTTGTAAAATAAAGATTATTAAGCAGTTACACAATCAGTATTGACTTTCAGGTTTCACAGAATTTGTCAAATCCCTGGTTTCAGGCCTATTACAAAAGCAATGAGGACTAGTAACCCAGTAGAAGCAATGTAGAAAGGATACAAGGTCTCAAAATGTTTTAGAAAAAGAGATAATTTTATTTTTTTCTGATTTTGGCCTAGTAATATTTAGTGGCTTTCTTCAGGGACTGGTAAAAGACAAAAGAAAAAAAACTGGCAATACATAAATAACAAAAATTAAAACAGGAGACAAATTACAATGTGCTTTACTAATAGTATTAGTATAACAATAGTAGTAGTAGTAGTAGTAGTAGTAGTAGTAGTAGTATTTATCCACCTTTCTCCATGGCTCGAGGCAGGGTACATCATAAATTAAAATACAGCTATGCATTAATTACATGTACATGTATGCTACAAAAAAAGGAATGTAAAATGTCTCAATTTTAAAAATATTTATTAACCCAGAAAAATGTATACAAAAATCTATACAAGATATACATTACAATGCAACTTTAAAACCACTTACATCAGTTCAAAAAAAAAAAGTGTTCTCTGAGTTTATGCCTAACAATCTGAGAAGCAGGAGGCAGAGCATTATACTGCTCCATTTTTTTCAATATATACCAAAAACATCCTTATCATAACAATTCCACGGCAGATGGAAAGTTAGAGGATATTGAAAACTTGAGTTTTAAAGTAGATGGCATCTTCTGTTCCTGATATTTCTAAGGTGTTCCCCTATATGGATTTTTAAGGCTCTAAAAGGTGTGGTTTTTTTCCCTGTATGTAATTTGTTGTAGGGATATCTGATGACATATATCACACATGGAGTGCTACAAGTTGAAAATTGTTTCAGGATGTTGCCCCTAAATGTGGGTGACTCAGAGGTTCACCCACAATGCCAGTGCCTCTGTGAAACAGTGGGGAATATTAGCTCAAAGAGGAGGCCTGCAAGCGGGGGGGTAACCTAGCAGGATATTTTATACCTATGTATACTGGTATTAATGCAGGAACAAGAGATTCAAAGAATATTTGTTTTACTGGGGGAATCAACAATCAGATACACACAAGATCCAAGCAGTCTTTCAATCAGGCAAGGAGCAGGGAGGAAAAATTTGATAGTGGGAAGTTAGGGCAAAGTGCGTGATATTTACCTATCCAGAAAGAATAGAGGAAGCAATGGGGCTCAGACTAGGGCCCAAGGGTACTACAAGAATGGAATTGGACCAGCAGAGTAGCAGCCTATGTCCAGAGTACAATGAGCTATCAACACTTTCCCCTGTTTCCACTCTGAAAGGGAAAGTATTAATAGCTCTCTGGCAGAGTAAACAATGAAGTCCGGAACAAGCTTAATCACCTTAGCATTAGGTGACAAAGGACTAATGAGAATCGTGAAAGCTCCTTAATGGTGGGACAGGTGAGGAGCTAAAAGGGGAGTTTCAGTGGGCAGAGGAAGAGGGTCTGAGACAATCAGTGTTCTGTAGAGGCAGTTTCAGGCATTATTTTTTCAAAAGGTTGAGTCGTTGAGGGATATTTGTAAGTCCATTATCGGTGGAGCTTCCCTGACTATGACCTGGCCATGTCCTGAGGCCTCATAGTTTTGCATCACAGGTGTTCAGCCAGTCCTCTTTTGTCAGCATAGTGTTATAGCCATAGCAGTGACATTTGCCAATATCATGGAGTGGGGGTGTACAGCCCAGTAACAAGGTTGTATGTCTTTTCATTATAATTCACAAACTCTGTTATCTTAAATGTGTGTTTACAATAAGTCCACATAGGTGATAGCCTGCTGAGGCTGTTGCTGGTTGTAAAATGTTGGGATGGGTATGTTGATGTGTTCTGAAACCCCTTCTTATCAATTTATCAGAAATGCTACAAGTCTTCTTAAAGGAAATAAGAGGGTGTTTTTTTTTCCTGGTACCAATGTATGTCCTGCAAGATGTGCCAATATTTTCCATATTGCTCTGCAACTTTGAGGTTATACTATCATAAGTCAAACTGCGGTTTATTTTGGAATTGTTTTTTTCTTTCCTGCTTTTTTGAAAAGATCAATGTGTGTTATCTGTGCAGCCCTGTTGAAACTGTTGTTTCTGTCCTATAACTGACAACTGAGTGACCTTGACTCATCTAAAAAAGTCTGCCTTTCTTATAGAGTTTCTTTTAATTCTCCAGAACTGAATATGTGTTAGATTATTTCTCAAAGATTTTGGCTCTGAATTGTCTAACCTTATATATTTTGGTCAGTAGTTTTTGTTTTCTTTTGTTTTTTTAATGAAGAGAGATGCATAGTTTTGTTCCTTCTTTCCCAATAGTGATATCCAAAAAATGTATTTCATTACAGTGATAGTGAGTATCAAACTGAATGTTGTTGTTTATAGAATTGACCCACCTAAAAATTTCCTTCACAGTTTGTTGACTTCGTGTCCAAATAAGGAACACATCAATAAATCTATAACAAATCCCCATATTCTTTTTGGAAGGGCTGGTAGGGGAAATAGTATCTCTCTCAAAACTTTCCATAAATAGATTGGCAACTTCTTGAGCCATGGAGCACCCCATAGCCACTCCTTTAATTTGCCAGTATAGGTTATTATCAAATCTACGTCATTTTTTGTAGAAAGCCCATTTAGGTAATGTGCTCAAAAATGATGTGTAAAAATGATGTTCTCCATTCTAACATTTGTGTTATTATATGTAAAGCCTGATCTTACAGCATATTTGTATATAATAATCTGATATCGATGATTGCCAGAATATCCTGTTCTTTTACGGTAAGGAATCTAATTTTTTAAAAAATGAAATCTATAGAGTCACATATGTAGGGTGGAATTAGAGATACATAAGGTTTTTAAAATAATGATAAACAGATTTGGAGAGAAGTTCCAACACAGAATTACAGCCTGAAACAACGGGGCAACCTGAAGGAGGATAAAGCCCTTTGTGGATCTTAGATAAAGTACAAGAAACGGGTGTAATGTTCTATCTTAATCTGTCTCAATAAACAGATTTCATGGATGAATACAGAAAGATGTTATTAAAGAACAGATGAGGCACAGATATCTCTTTTGTCAATGCAGTACAGGTTTCAGTCTTAAGAGCTCTCTGCTCCCCTTCTCAGAGACTTGTATTCTCCCACACACCACATCACCAGGCGGTACTGATTGACCTTGGTTCTCAGGCACTGCCTGGCTTCCCTCTCCCAATGCCCAAATAACAAAACTATGAGCAATATGGCACCAAAGCAACTAAGCTAACATGGCAGAGGAACCTAATTTGGTGGGACCTCTGACAATAAGTATTCTAGGATCAGTGTTCTAGATACAGATACACACCTAGACCTAGACCTAGACCTAGACCTAGACCTAGACCTAGATCTAGATATAGACCACACGAGGCAAGTGAATCGCTTCGTGCCATTACTCACTGCTTCTTCTGGGTCTGAAGTAACACGGACTCTCCCTTAAGCCCTTCTGCAGGGCTCATCCATTTGGTCGAGGGCGAATCGGAGCAGTGCAAGGTTTTTAGATCTTCACTGCTCCGGCTGAAAATGGCAGCTTCCTGTTCTTCGTAAGTCCAGACCAACCACTGACACTGGCCACACCCACAGCCTGCCATCTGCTGATCGCGGGCTCGCATTAGTGTGAGCCTGCACATCTGCACGTGTCAGCAGAAACACAATGGCGCACTCCAGAAGATTGAAAAACCAGATTTTTCCAGTCTTCACTTAGCGTGCTGGAGGCTTTTTGGATCAGACTAAGGTGAGGAACTAAGGTAAATAGTCCAAACCTAGTCCGATCCAAGGTGCGGACAACTTCCGTGACAGCGTGCCTTGGCCCGTTTTAACTTCCTCATGCAGAAAGGGCCATAGATAGATAAATATGTTTTGCATCAGTGATATAGTCCAAATATAAGTGGTCCATCAAGGTGGCCTTAATTCCTTTTATGATAGCTTGGGTAGGACCCTTAAGACATGGGTTGTATGTAGATTGTATCTGATAATTGGCACAAGGCCTCATTTTTGTATTCTAGGGTATCTTGGATGACCAGAGCACCCCCTTGGTCACCATAAGAAATTGTAATTAGTCGTCAGTTATAATTTATGTTGTTTATGGTTTGCTCTTTTCTTCCTTTTGTCTTTTACTGGCCCCTGAAGAAGGCCACTAAATATTACTAGGCTGGCATGCGTTAGGCTAATTGGACAAATGAAATCGTCTTTTTCTAACAACCTGAGACTTTGTTTCTTTTCTGCATCCCTTCAATTGCAACCTTGTTACAATTAATCTGTCTGTAGAGCTGATAAAATACAGCTTGTTCTTCAGTCAGGGAACTGATTTCCTAACCCACTGGCATGTTTCATAACTAAGTTCAGTTCCTGGGTCTTTTCTCTTCTTCTGCATATAAACCAATTTCTCATGAAATCAGTGTATGAGCATGAGATAAGCATCCATGTAATGCTTCTGATTCTTGCAAGCGAAGAGAAATTTAAGTCAGCTGTCAGCTAGTCCACAAAATTACTATGCATTCTATATGGGATATCCGAATGCTACTCATTCTGTTGTCAGAATTTAGGACGCAAAAAAAAAAACCTGTATTGTGATATCTGTTTTCCTTTGATGTATTCCTTTTTTAGTGTAAACAGATCTAAGTCTTCATATTACTGAAATACTGAAAGATCTACACCTCAAAATTAAGTTTAAAGGCCGAATTTGAAACTTGCTAGAATGAAAAAAGATCAAATATTAGTTCTAACAATTTGTCAGATTTCTAAAGCTCTGTATTTCATTAAATGAAGAGGGATTCTATCATTTATTCAACAGTCTTCAGCAAATAATTTTTTCTCTTAGATTTCATTTAGACTTCATCTCTTGCATATCAAACCAAAACATTTCCCTTTAAAATTCTTTCTTTATGGACCAGGTCTCAAAATATTAAAAGACCTAATAGATTGCTAGGGCCAACGCAGAGCATCTCGATGCCTTAGGTGCAATTGCAGATGATGTCCTAATCCACCAAGTTCATCTTGCATTGTTGCCAAAGCTAGGCAGCTATTTTCACAGATATAACCAATAGGTGTCTTCTTACTTGGAATAAAAACAGAATCACTTGCTGCCCTTCCATAACATCCAAAACCTATTGCCTGAGGAGGTCTTCTCACTCTTCCAAATGCTAGGAGTAGCTCTGAAGCCTATTGCCAGTATCACCAGCAAAACTTTTGACATGCCTAAATGCCTGTGCACACTCAAAGAGCATTTTCCCCTCCAACCTTTTTTTTTTCTTTCAAGCAATAGGCTGCTGTGTCCACTCTATTACCAACTTCTTTTCAAAATCTCCAGTTTCCTAAGAGATTTGCCACCCAGCATGCAGAATTACACTCTCTTGAGTGTGCAGAAATAGTCGCCCAATTCTTTGGACCCAGGCCAATTTTAATTTAACCAACCCCTTAATTCTAGAAGAGCATTCTCACTATTGTTGTGTCTTGGGCAAATCTGACTGAGTTTATTAGAATGAGTCAACTTCTTGTTAGGGACTTTACAATAAATTTTTAAAAGCCTATAAATATTCCTGAGGTTGAGGGGAGGGGAAAAGAGAAAAACTTTTGCAATTATTTTGTGGCTATTGAAAAAAGAATTAACCAAACGGCAAAGAAATGCTGACAGAGGCAAGGTAGAAGAAATTACAGAGTCCAAAGTATACAGACCGCTAATAAAAAGTATCTTTAGTGACGAAAACGTGGAACTGATACATGGCTGGCAAAAATACCAAAAAACCTATTTTAAAAACCTGGGAGGTAGTTACATTTGTGGCTGCAATAAGGATTAGTGTAGCTCCAAAAGTAGTGTGTTGGAGTGTAAGTCGATATTCAGCTAATCAAAGGAGACTGCCAACAGTAGCCTTACTATGGGAGGAAAGAGACTCCCATTTGACCTTAGGAAAGCCAAATAACTTTCCCATTTAATAAGTCACTGAAAAAAATAAAAGAAAGAAGTTTAAAATCCGATATATATTGTATGTGAAGGAAATATGTACTTCATGGGTTGCAAAACAAAATTAACTAAAGCCACAAACACTTAGACCAATTGATAGATTCCTCACATAACTGCCACAGGTAGAAAAGTTACTATAGATTTTCAGGTTAGTGATGTTTCCCTGAATCTAATTAATTGCTCAGCCTCTGGGGCTGCCTTAGGTAGTTACACTAATCTTGATCATCTCGAGCAACACAGCACATCTAGGGCAATGAAGTACAGATAGTTGTTTCCTGTGGAGCCAGAACTATCTCTAAACTTTGAATTTAAATAAACCATCTCAGCCCATAAACAGCAGAAAAGGAGGATGGGGAGAGAGATTTGAGGTGTAATAGTGAGCATCTAGGTAATGATGGAGGAATATCAAATGGCTTTCAAGAGTTACTTGCCTGCAACAATTTTTCTGTCTGAATAAGGACTAGCTTTTAAAAGAAAGAAAATTAATGGAACAAAATCCTTTTGACAGCAGGTAGCTCACTGGTCTCTGAAGTCTTTTATTTCAGTCTATAAATATTTGTCTTATTTTCTGTGCTCTTGCAAAGTATCAGTTTTTATCCATCTGAGAAAAGATGTGGGATAGTGGTGTATTTCTGGTAAAAATCCTGCATACCACATAGTTCTTAGCATACCCAAACCTTTCCACATTTTAGGAAATTAATACATTATAATTTATTAACTCCAGACATTCTTTTTTATATGCACAGATTACAACAACGTGTAGCCATTCTTGAGGTTCAGAACCCATTTTCTTTGCAGATCCCATGTTGGAAGGAAATGTGTTTGTACAATCAAAGCCAAGAAGAAAAATAAGTTAGAGAAATGAAATTAATTTAGAGAAAATCCTACACATCATATAACTAAGATTGCTATTCTAACAAAGCAAGAGTGGATCAGATTTTTATTTTACTTCTGTTCAAGTTGGGGACTTATCAGGAAAAATGTCTTTCCTTTGTAGACTTTACTAATTATGCTGAACTTGAAAATTCAGGTACTATTTCATGACCTCCCACTGAGGATTCCGGTAATATTAGCAATCCCCTGATGGACAATTTCAACATGTGGTGGTTCAGTGGTTTGTAATGTTAACCATGTGGTTAAGTTTTAGATCATCATCACCCATTATGCTCTCTTAGAAGGGATGGTGTGGCTGAGATGGAAGTGGTAAGTCTCCTATGCATCACTATTTGGTCACCTATTGCGCTTCTACATGGCAAATATCACCCATATTGCTATTAATCCTCCCGGCCATAGACAAGAGTAAATAGAGATTTAACCCCTTCCTCAATTGGTTTGTCAGCTGAGGAAATGGCAGCAAGCAGATGCTTGAAGGTGAAGAAAAGACTACAATCCATGACATCTAAAGGCTGCAAACCCTTGAAGAGGTCCTCAGATGACTCAAGGAGCAGAATATTAGGAAGATTTAGGCCAGTGGTGGGCAAAATGCAGCTTTCCAGATCTTGGACTCCAGCATCTACCAGCCCTAGAAATCAGAGGCGATGGTGATGAATACTTGGAGTTGCAATCTAATAACACTCAAGGTATTACACTTTACCATGCCAGCCATAGAGACATCAGCTCTTTCTGCAGGATGGCAGCATCCCAGCATGGGGACACAAGAGGAGCAGGACCACAATGATACTTCCACATGATGTCATTGCAGTCCTGCCCTTCTCATGTTGCCAGTTGGCACAATCATGGGGTATATCATTGGCAAAAAAAATCTGTCAATGACCCCCAGTTGCATGAGCCTTTCACCACAGCCAGCCATGCAGAAGGGCTGGAAGCATGATCACACACTTCCTTCCCCTCTGCAGCATGGGAAGAAGACTGGCTGCAGTACAGAAGGAAGGGGCATGTCTCTCATGCTCCTTTGTGCAGGCAGCCAGTCAGGTGCAGAGAGGAGCTTCGGTGACACACTCCCATCCTGACAGAGGCACAGCTGGAATTGTGACGGGACAATGCAGGAGAGGGTCGTCCTGTAGAAAGGGCCATTCTCATCCACCCTCTCCCTCTGATCCACTCCTTTGTCAACAAAGTTCTTTTTCCAAAGCTGTATCACTATTTTCTGAAATAATGTACAGTCAGCCCTCTGTATCCACAGATTCAGTATCCACTGAGTCAATCAACTATGGCTTGAAAATATATATATATACATTTTTTTATCTGCAAAGCAACCTTTGCTTTTGCCATTTTATATAAGAGACACCATTTTATTACACCATTATACATAATGGGACTTGAGCATCCACGTACTTTGGTATCCACCGTGAGTCTTGAAACCAAACCTTAGCAGACACTGAAGCCCTCTGTATTTTAACTACAGATTAGTTACAGAGATCTCTCATGTTGGGGTAAATTTCCTGTTTTAAAAATTATGAGTGTAGGTTGATTCACCTTAAAAAATAATCTCCACCTGCCCATTGCTTAGTAAACTTTGTCCATTCTCAAAATACTCTGTTTAATCAGGCTTCCCATTAACAAAGTTGGACATCAGGAAAATTAAGAAAGCTGTTCTTGGCAGCTGAAATATAAATGTGAAATCTGTATCCTCTGTAGATTTTCCAGACTTTTAAAATTTCATTTAAACTTATCTTTGGTACTCATGACTAGATTTTAATTTGGAGAGCTCTGCTCTTTGTTTGGTCTTTATATCTCATACCAAGCTCAGTTGTTGGACTTCTGTAGACATTTAAATAGAGAAATGAGCAGATTACTTCTTTTGAGAAATAAACCATGCAAAGTGACATTATTGGCCTTAAACCATTGGCTCTTGAAGTAGGGTCACCACTTAGTGTCCTGACATAGTCTGTGAACTTGTAATAGCATGAGACGCCAAACAAGAGAAAAAGGCACTTGGAGAAGGATTTTCACCTGAAGGCAATGTGAAAAGCTAATGTCAAGAGGAAGCTAAAAACAGAGCAGAAGCAATTAAGCAAGGACAGATAGGGTTAGGCCAAACTAGACGATGGGTGAACCAGGATTGTTGTTGATGTGTGTAAATTCACGTGTAAAGTGATGCGCAAAGGATGCAATTTTATCCTAAGGAAATAAATATATTCAGATAGTAATTGGAGGTCTTTAGCTACAGCTTATTTGATAAGTGCATAAATCTAGCATTGGGTGGCTGATCCCATCATGTCTAGCTGGGTCCTGAGAAGGATTGTGAACATTTCCTATCTCTGTTAAAAGACACCATTTTAAAACACATAAAGCACTGTCTACCTGGAAACCGTCTGCAGCAAGCACCAATGAAATGAACATGCTGATACCATGCTCCTATAGTATACCAATTCATTTCAAGTGAGGAAAGAAAATGATTTGTTTTGTACCCAAAGTTTCTTTAGATGATATTCATATAGCTTAAAACCTGGTTTGGAAAATTAAACCTGTGCTTTCCCATTATGTAGTTTAATCATGTTTGGCTTTGCTACATTTTGTTTCTGTTGGGTAAGCAGGTTTAAAATCTAAAAAGTTGAAGACACACATATTTGTGGGCCTGTGAAGAATTTTGGAAACAAATCAGGAAAAATGTCATTAAGAACAAAACAAAATAAAAAAGAGAGGAACTGGTATCAAGAGCAAACAGGCAATGTAAAAAGTAGGGAAGACCAGGAACATTGACTCTGAAAGTCATCTAGCATAATTAGAAAGCATGTAGCATGATGTTGGACCATTTTTGTTCATAATTATTGAAAGGGAGAGGGATCACTATGATTTGTACAATTATTCTATACTGGAAAGTACTTAACCTTCTCTAATACTTCCTTTAATCAATTAATCCCCTCAAAAGACTACAATTTTACAGCTACAAAGCGTCGAGTACTTTTTAAAATGTGCAGCAATCAGTTTCAGAGCAATAGTCACCTCAGCAGCATTGTACACCTGAAAAGCTATGTAATTTCCAGTTCAGACAGACCCAAAAATGCTCAATTCAGGTCCAGATACTAGCTCTGGATGCTCAAAATGTTTATTATCCTCTGTCGTAATGTTAGTTATATGTCATGAAGCCCTCCCAGTTCTTCTCTGGCTTGGGTTAAAAACCAAGGTCAAAGATGGAATGGTAGCACAGTACTCTTCCACCCACCCATCCTCTAAATGACTTCCAATAGTCAGGGCCTCTCCTGGCTTCAGGTAAGGGCTTCTTATTCGTGGATGATTAGGCTTTGAAAGACCCCATGTGTGTGAGATGTATTGAAGGTGCAACTTTAGTCCACGTCTTGAAAAGCTTATTATTTCATTTATATTCCACCCTTTTGCCAAAGCTGGGACTCATGGAAGTTTACAAAAGTTAAAACGCACACAGTTAAACACTGACATAAATAAAAATGTAAAAAAGGTTATTATAAAAATGCAATTAAATTGAAATTAAAACCAATTATAATGCATCTATTAAAAATGTTAAGACTGCTTAAGGTCAACAAAACAGCCTGTCAGAGCAGAAAAGTTTTCCCTTGCCAACAAAAGGAAAGCAAGGAATGAGGCATTCTAGTCTCCCAGAGAGGGACTACCAATGCCTGGGATCAGCCACTGAGAAAGTCCTCTCCCTGTTCCCATCAAACGTGCCTGGAAGGTAGCGGGACCAACCAAACATGTAACCATATCACATTTTTAATCTACAACCCTGGCTTAGAGGATGAAGAGCAACAATATATACACCAGTGTGCTCAGTATTTCCGCCACTAATGAATATGAAGGGCTTTGAATAAGATGCACAGGCGGGAACGATGAGGAAGGAAATCCAGAGTCATCTATTGTCCTGTACACCAACAAGTAGGCAACTTGTGGCCCTCCAGCTGTTACTGGTCTGAAACTCCCATAATTCCTAGGTGGAATATAGTAATACAAGATGAAAGCTGCAGTCCAAAAATATCTGGAAGGCCACACATTGTTTATCCTTGCTTAATGCACTCGCAGTTTCTATTCCTCATTCAATTTTCATCCATTCAAAAATCATATTTAAATACCAGACTCACACAGCTATTCACACAGTCCTGAAAAGTAGGTCATCACTAAGTGACCTAGGGGGATTTTTAACATGATTTTACACTCTAAGTAAGCTAGCAGGAGTTCTCTGAGCCAAAGACAGGCTCTAGACACCAATGAATTGTATAGAATACCTAGTCAGCAGGTAAACGTTTTCAAAGCTCTTGAGACATAGAGGGGTCAACGCTGGCAACATCAAATAATCCAGGCTATCCTGATAAATGCAAATGTTCTGAAATATGTGGTGGGTTTGTGGACAAGCATATCCTTGCTAAATATGAGCAAGCTTGTTGCCTTTCTCTGACTTAAAACACTCCTCTCAAAACAACAGGACCAACCCTGCAGAGATCTTAAGAACATTGTCTGTGTGAGCTTTTTCAAGTGTTCCATGAACAGGTGGAGACCACTTGAAAGTATGCATCAAACACAGCTTTGGAAGGCTGGTAATAATCTATCACTATAATTTTTTTTCCTGGATTCCCAGTGACTTTGAAGCCTTTGAAAAATCACCAAGATCACAAAGGATGTTTACCCAACCATTTCTGTCTCATCTGAAAATGAGGGTTCATTTGTAGAGTATCAGAAAGATTTTGTTAAGATTTGGGGAGGGGGGGGTCGGAGAATTAAGCTGGACTGGACAATTGTTTTGAAGAAAATTGGGAAAAATGCAAGAGAGCATTCTCCATAGTGTGCAACCATCTGTCTTTTGATTCACTAGCACTTAAAGCTGAACAGGTTTTTGAAACAACACAACCCCCTACCACACTTTTTTACTTTCATCCCACTTCCAACTCCATTACACACATCAAACCACCTTTACCTCTTATTATCTATATTACTGCTATTATCATAAAATTATACTGGAGGAGACTAAATGGTGGAACACATTTTACCTAACACAGCACAACTCAATCATAGTGCAGCTTGTATCAAAACAGTTGCTTCTCTCCAGTTCAAGGCTTTGCTGTTACCTGCAGATCTGCCCCCTTCATTCACCCAAACACAAAACCTTGAGGTTCTTCCTACTGTTTTGATCATAAGATATCAGTCCATCTTCTGATCTTAGAAGAAATGATAATAAGTAATGAAAAATGGCTATATATAAGAAAAATAGAAAAGCACTATGAGTGTTCTACAATATTCAGCCAAACATTCAGAGAAAGCCACTTCAGTGTCTAGAGATGAGCCTCCATACATAGGGATGCTGAGAGTGGAGCTGCTGTACCCGTCCACCCCACCCCAAAACAGTTAACCCTAAAGGAACTGCCTAAAGTGCTAATCTTATCCACAAAATATGTGCAGCACCTTGGACAGCTCAAAGTTCTGATGTTCCTTACTCATCCACTACCAGGGGAGCCACCATTTCCCACTTACTTTACCACAGAATGCCCATAATTCTGCATTAGAAGTCACAGTTATATGTTGCTACAATACTTTCCTGTCCAATACGTCTCTTCAAAAAAACTATATACCACATCCTTTCCTCTAAAGCTGAGGAAGTGTGACTTACCTAAAAGCACCTGATGGGTTTCCATGGCTGAGTGGGGATTTGAACCCTGAACTCCCAGAATCCTAGTCCAAAACTCAAACCACTACACCATGCTGATTCTTATTAAATATATTGGTAATGACTGTTAAGGGCTGGAGTCCAAAAAAGCATCTGTAAGGTCATTGTTGTTCACATCTGTATTAAGGTGTTTCCACAAACAAAATTCTAGGGTTGATCTCCTCCTTTTGGTTAAAGGATTGTAGGGTTAGGAGGGTTTTAAGATGCAACCTGATATTACAATCTGTTCAAGACAGATATTTGGCTCATGAAGATGTACAGCACATTCAATAAATACAATATTGTGGTAATATCCTTATGAAGGTAACCAAGAAAGGGAGAGAAAAATGGGGTGCACAAAATAGCATAGAAGTTTTTGGAGTCCCAGACCTCTTAATCACACATGATATTGCAAAAAAGGCGGGGGGGGATGAGAGAAGAGGAAAGACCAAAAAAAAAAAAGCAAAAACACACTTGATCTTTAAGTCCTTATGAGCCCTTCCTATCTGAAGTTTGATGGAATAGAAGAGTCATCCGATATTCAACCGTGAGTCTGTCTAGTGATTGTAAGTGTTCTAGTAATTGTACTGGTGTTAGCTTGCAGCCAGCGTAGCCACTGTGCTGAGAATGGCAAAGCAAGAGAAGTTTTGGTCTTCCATTATTGTGAACATGAAATGTCATCTGTAAACTCAAACCTGTCTCTGTCCCCTTTCAAACTTACAGCCTCCTTGGCAAATAAACAATAGGCTGTCTCAACTGTCTTTGTACAAACAAATCCAGAGATAGTTTTGCATAAGGTGGGAAAAGTCAATGAAGCTATATCAGTTTTACCTGATAATTACCTCTCAGCTCCTGGCAGCATGCCTTCTACCTGCTCTGCTGAAATGTAAGGAAATGCTCAGTAAAACAGAAATGTACAGCAAAATTGCATTCACCTCTACTTTGACATAAGTTTGACGGAGTTTACCCCCAGGTTAATGGGTATAGGATTACAGCCTTAATCTATAGAATATAAGGCATAATTAAGTTGAAAAATTCATTGCTACCGCTGTATTGACATTTAAAAGGAGCTTGAGAAACTTTATGGAGGGAAAAGTCTATCAATGGTCCAAGGCAGTATTAATCTGAACACCCAGTGCTGAGGGCATAAACCTCCTAGCAACATCTCAGTGGCCAGCACTGAAAACAGAAGGCTGGATGTTCCATTGTGTCCCAAGTATCTGTAGCTTTCACTTTTTTTTTTTTTTGGTAGATCTATACTTTTGTTTTGTGGGTTCCTCCCCTTTGGGCCAAAGCAGATGGGCCTGAGACCAATTACCAATTATCTCCTAAGAATTTTCTTGTTTAAAAAAGCTGGGATTTTCTGGCAAGATAGCAGCTTTTGCCTTGCCAATTACCACCTGGGTAAAGAACTGACTTGAAATTCATATGCATCAGCAAAATCTCATGAGAAAGACACGGAGGGTATTATAGTTAATGATGCTCAGAAAGCTATTTCAAAACTAAGTGCCAGGTGTTTCCACAATCTCAGGAAAGTAGCCATGTTATCAGTAGCCATTTCCATTGCTCATTTGAGATAAAACCAGTTTTAAAATGGGGAACAGCTTTTGCTCTGTCCTGCTTCAAATAGAAATAGTTCTATTTAGTTCTGCTTCACCATCATCTCTACATCTTGTACCTACATCTTTAGTGAGAGAAGTCTAGCACTGCAAATACTATTATTTATCTAAACAATCGTAATGACAAAATACAAGTTCACCTTTAGGCTTGTAAGTACTGGCAGTTAATCCATAAATCCTGGTCCAGAGGAAACCTCAGAAAAATACTATTGCCAGAAGAAATCAGTGCATCCAGAAAGACAGAATTCTGCAGACAAAAAGAAACATCCCTCTTCTACACTACAGTTATTTGCTAATGTTCACCCCACAGCTTGCCTCAACTATTGTGCTGTAAAATTCCTTGTCATTTTCCAATGGACAGAAAAATGTATTTCCCTTGTGTAACTGAACATTGGCAAGTAGAAGAGAGGACAGATGTGCCATAGAAAAAGACTCACATTAGAGCTACGGAAACCTTTGAGAGATATGCCATTTTCATTAATGAGATCTTGCAAGAATGGTATGGGTTACAAATATTTTACCACTGGCCATTCTGGCTAATACTGATGGAAGTTGAAGTCCCACAACACCTGGAGAGCCCAAGCTAAAGGCACCTAAATATTTTAAGGAAAAGAATTAGATAACAGGAGAGGCCCTGTGGGGTGTTGGGAGTGGCAACCTTTGCATGCTTAATTAACTGGCTAGTTAGTTTGCATGTAGGCATAGAGAGGACTGCCTAGAGCAGTGGTTCTCAACCTGTGGGTCCCCAGATGTTTTTAGACTTCAGCTCCCAGAAGCCCTGAGCATTGACCATAGTGGCTGGGGCTTCTGGGAGCTGAAGTCCACAAACATCTGGGGACCCACAGGTTGAGAACCCTGGCCTAGAGTAAACTTCCTCTTGTTTGGTCCCCTTGCATGTTCTCTTCCTCTCCCCTTTTTGTTCTTTGGCTTCCCTGCAAGCATGTGCTCTCCAATTCTCTGGCAAGCATACTTTATTGTAAGCATGTGAGTGCTTATTTTCATCTTAATTTTCTTCAAACATTTGAACCTGTGTAAACTATGCACAAGATTATGTGAGCAAATCCTTTTTACATATTTTTAACCCAACTGTTTGTGTTTATTTTGAGCTAGATTAAGTGTGCCTGGGGTGGAGATGATGAAGTGGGACTTGTTGAGCTTCTGTCTGTGCATTACAGAATATTCTGCTGATTGGGAGACTTATTACTAAAAATTCTCTCAGTTCCCCAATATGGGGAAGCAAGAGAGGGACTTCTCAGTGACTGCCCCTAAACACTGGAACTCCCTCCCTTCCTCAGGCAAAATCCTTTTCATTCCAACAGGCTTTTAATACAGAAAGTTTTAAAGAATTGGCTAGGAGGTACTGTATTGTTTTAAAGTGAACTGTTTTCAATATTTTTTAATTTTTTGGTTGCATGTTATTCTTTTAACTGGAGATTTGAAGTATTCTGATATTGTGAATAATTTGATTCTATTTCAAGATGCACTTTTTGTATATTTTAAAATACTTTGCTCTTTTAACCAGTAAGCAGCCTTGAGTCCCAATTTTGAGAGGAAGTTGGATCCAAATAAATATAACAAAAACAACACTGTGAGCCTATCTTTTGCATCTGCTTGTCTCTTCCCTGATACCATAAAGGTACATCTTATTTGGGTCTGAACACAAGCCATTTGTTTAATTTTATTCCAACAGAATAAAAAGAAAGGCTGGATGCTGTGGGACTGCGGGTGGAGAGGAAGGGGGAGAGAATCAGATCACAGACAGGCCTGTTTTATACAGGTGAACAGGTGAGAAAAATCAAAAGCACCACCGCGACCACCTCCTCCTCCTCCTCAATTATGTTGAACAGCGAACAGGACCACGCAGGCTTTGTTGCTAGTGACAGGATATCATTCCAGCAGTCTTTCCCCGAGTCTCTAGGGTAAGCTCCCAGTCAGATCCAAGCAAGTGGAAACAGAAGGAAACAGCATGTGTGGTCTCCAGCCTTTGTATGTGCCAGCCCCCCAAAGGCAAAATGATTGACTGTCTGCAGCCTTTGAAATTTCCAAGGTAGTTCAACATGAGTGGTGCAGCGCAGCCAGTGGACTCATTGATTTCTTCTGGAAAGGATCGGAGAGGTGTTCAGAAGGAAGGGGAGAGACCCCTCCCATATCCCCTTTCCTCAACAAGAGTGACAGAAAGAAAAAAATTTTTCCAGAGAGCAATCACCTATTAATGCAGTTTTTGAAACTGCTCAGTGCTTTCCTTTTCAGTTGAGTCCATTTCTTTCATTAAAAGGTGACCAGCCTCAGCAATTGTTTTAGATGTGAGTCACAAATTTTTTAGAGGGTTCAGGCTCAACAGTTGCCACAGGATCTATGTGGGATATATAGGCAGAGATTAGATAACCATGATATAGGTATAGGAATAGAAAATGTTTGGATCCACTGCCCGGCTACATAAATAAATACATAACTACATACATACATGCATGTGAAATGAAATGAAATGAAATGAAATGAAATGAAATGAAAAAGTGTCTTCTCAGACACTATTTTTGCATCTAAAAACTATTTTATTTTAAATATTTTAAACTAATTTGTTTTAAATAGATACAAAAATAGTGTCTGAGAAGACAAATCCAAGCAGATTTGTAGCCTTTGCCCCAATGCCAGTGTTAGGGGCAACCAGTGGATCCACTGCCATGAGGAAAGCAAATCCACTTCAGATTTTACCATTGCTGCTCCCACAGCTGTTCCAGGTAGGGAGTGAGAGCAATCCCAGTGCCAGCTCAGCTTCCAACAGTGGCAGAGCTCTTATGTATGGCTGCCCCTAGTACAGTGGTTCTCAACCTATGGGTCCCCAGATGTTTGTGGACCTCAGCTCCCAGAAGCCCCAGCCACTATGGTCAATGCTCAGGGCTTCTGGGAGCTGAAGTCCAAAAACATCTGGGGACCCACAGGTTGAGAACCACTGCCCTAGTAAATGGTATAGTTGAACCAAGTTTTCAGGTTTGAAGTGCCAGAAATTTGTGATTAGCAGGATTATGATGCCATCTGCCACCCATCCCTTTCAGGACTCCCTCTGAGCTTAGCTACAGGCCACTCAGTAGCTGGTGGTGGGGAATGGATTTTCTCAGCTATGAGAGACAGAGATTGAGAGAGTGCAACACATATCTGCATTTTTTAAATTTGTCTTGGTGCTATGGTGATGAGGAATTAATGTGAATACACATCCCTGAAAAGGTACTGCTTACACCTCCCTCTTGGTCAATACATAGTAAACACTGCAAACTTAGAAACTGACTTCTAGCAGGGATGACATCTGATGCAGAAGGGCAGTGCCAAATGGTTTATTCCATTCTAGTTGTGTAGTGAATCTGCTCCAGGTTTTAGTTCAAACTTGAGAGGAGCTATCTAAGGTGCTGAATTCTAGCTTGCAGTGAATTTCCTACTCCACTAAGATGGAACTGCAGTGGGGAACCTTCAGCTTTCCTTTGCTATGCCTGCTATTTCTCCATGTGGACTTTTCCCATTCACAGTTCTGGAGATGATAGTGTCCTCCTCTTCCTCCTCCATCTCCTTCTCCTCCTCTTCTTCTTCTTCATCATCATCACCATCATCATCTTTATTTATATTCCACCATTTTCCCATGACTGGAACACAAGGCAGCTTACCTGTGACTCAAGACAACCTTTGAAAGATTGTTTGCTTTTGCACAAGGAAGAAAGAGGAGGAGTTCACTGAGTCTTTCATTTCAAGCATCAAAATGTCTTTGGCACACTGCACACAATAATAGAAGCCTCTGTGGTAGATTTGAGGTAGCTTCCACAGCCAGAAATACCAAGCGTCATGAGAAATAGTCATATGTATAGCTCAGTCCTATTGAGTCAGATGCAAGCTGCAGATGCAAGTCAGATGCAGTAAAATCTACAGGATTGCAACTTTTGGAGTGCCAAAACAGTCAGATTTTCTCAGGCTTGTGGACTACAATAGTCATTAATGTCTTACATTAGCTATTCAGTTATGTATTCATAACTAATACCTCCTGGCCTCCAACCTCCAAGCCCACCATAAAAGCTGGCAACCAAATTGTGTGAAGTAGATCTGTTTAGTTGCCAATCAGGGTGCATGGAGCATGACACTTCCATCTCCCACTCACCAGCAAGTGGGATTGTAATAAGGAATTACAATAGGGGTCCTGTTACCATGCTGTATACTCCCACTACATGATATCCCATAATTGGCAAGAAATATAATTTAATTGGTGTAGAAAATATAAATTATGCACTTATAGCTGAAAAGCCACGTGAAGAAGGGATGCTGGCTGGGAAGCTACAGGCTAAGGCAAATGACCTCAGCATGGCCAAATCATAAATTCACAAGAATTAGACAGGGAGTCTCCAATATAATGGATTCAGGCTAATCCCCCCAGCTGATCAAAACTCAGGAAACATTAGCTAAAGCAACTGTAGAAGGAAGTAACCAAACAATCATCGTCCTGTAACCTCTTCCCACAGAACTTCTTCTTTGTTTTCTCACCTGTCCAGCCATTAAGGGGTTATCACAACCTCCATCAATACTGTGTCACCTGAAGTTAAGACCATTGGCCTGTTCTGGCCCCCTTTCTTTGCTCTGCCAGAGAGCCATTAACGCATGCTCCCTCAGGGCAGAAGAAAGGTATTTAAACCCCAACTCCAGTCCAGGCAATTTGCTAGTACTTTGGACACACGCTGGCATGTTATGCTGCGTGAGGCTCCCAAATTCCTGTTCACTGTATTGCCCTCAGACCCCCAGTCTCAGCCACACCTCACTTCAATCTTCTACTTCAGGAATGGTAACTATCACCTATTCAATTCAAAATCTCCTCAGTATCCAACCTTTCCCTTCTTTCCTTCTGCTAGTCCTGTATAGTTGTGAGATTGCTTGAGTACTGCATGTATTTGTGAATTTTCCCCAAATAAAACTTTTTTGTTGTTTTTTTGTTTGTTTGTTTTTGTTTTTGTATTTTTTAAAAAATTCCAACTGGTGTCTCACAGTCTATATAGAGGTGAAAACATCCCATAGTTATCCTGCTTGACCTCCCTTTTGAGCCACACCTTTTCCTGGAGGCACTGGCATCACAAGCGGGTTCCAGAGTCAGTCACTTTTTGTGATAACGGTTCTGCTTTTGATTGTTGCAGCCTCATTTGCTGGCCAGAGATGGCTGGAAGAATCTTCTTAATTCCTTTGACTGGTGGAGCTGCTGGGTATTAAGGTGGGCCAGGGGACATTTACATAGCCTTACAGTTAGACTACATAGTCTTAGGGAATATGGAGCAATGTTACGTATCTGTAACTTTAGGTTAAGAATCCATAACTGTAGTACAGAATGCCAGTCAGTGTCTTTTGCATATATAAAAATAGCAGAAATTTCTGGCAGCCTACTAGTTATTTTACTTGAAATTTTACTTGAAATTAATCCTAACAAGGAATGTTGGGGTGGAAAGAGGGGAGAAAATAGCCCACAGAGACAAAGGCATCTGGTTGTTGATGTGTACCTTCAAGTTGTGGCAACCCTAAGGCAACCCTATTATGGGTTTTTCTTGAACAGATTTGTTCAAAGTGGGTTTGCCATTAATTTTCTCTGAGGCTGAAAGAGGGTGACTTGCCTAAGGTCATTCAGTGGGTTTCCATGGCCAATGGGGATTCAAACCTTCATCTCCAAAGTTGTAGTCCAGCTCTCACTACACCATGCGAGCTCTATATGTAACTACCGAGACACTATTAGGAAAGTTGTTCATCCGTACAGTCTGCTGCTATGAAAACCTCAGAGGTAGTTTGGAAACTCACTGTGCTTTATATGTTGCTTAACATGATGAGCCTGAAATTGCAACGCCTGTTTTCTTTCTAGTAAAAGATAGAAGCTTTCCCTCCTCTAGTGCCATCAATCTAAAATAAGAATGAGAGAGAGAGATTGAGAGAGAGAGAGAAAATCTATATATTCCATAGCTCCAAGACCACAACAGCTGGAAACCTGAAATGTGGCATACACACTAAGGGGCCCCTGAGACTGTGCCTCTTGGATTTATTTTGTTTTTAAAAATAAAGTAATCAGTTTTAATTAGTTTAAAATTCTCTGTAGCCTGAAGTACCATGTTCAATCTGTTACTAGGTGGGGCAATTGTCTCCTAAAGAGCAGGAATCTTCTGAAGAGCAGTTTGGTTCAAATACTTGTACTTGATTTTGAAATGAGCTAGAAACAAGTTACTTAAATGTGACTTCTCCACTTCTGACCTCTCCATTTCCAACTTGTAACTCAATCATGAAATTTAGAACTTTCAGAGATAGCTATCAAAGGCCATTTCCACACGGGGTTTTTTAAATGGGGCAGAGCGTCCTCCAGGGAGGATGTCTGCACCTGGGAGCGGACTGGGTCGAAACTACTAAACGTAGATCCGCAGTCCAGCCCACTCCCAAATGACCCCAAGTGGTCGTCCAGCGTGCTTTTGAAAGACCGCTAAAAACAGGTCTTTCAAAAGCTCGGAGCGCACCACTGCGAGCCTGCTCCCATATGCAGATTCGCAGGCTCGCATTGGTGCGAGTCTGTGATCTGCCGAGGGCGTGCTTTAGGCTGGCGAGCTTCAGTAGTTGGTCGAAACCCTTGACCAACTGGAAGCTGCCATTTTCGTCCCCGGAGCAGTGTGGAGCGGCAGCCATGGACTGCTCCGGAGAAGCGTGGACTGGACTGGGGAGCCCAAAAGTCCAGTGAGTAGCGTCATGGGGAAATTCCCTCGCCCCGTGCAGAAATGGCCAAAGTCAAGTATACAGTGGCATATCTAGCATAAACAGCACCTAGGGAAGGCATGGAAGTTGTGCTCCTACCTTCTTACCCCTACCCCCACACCTACATGCAAGGCCTTTTTGCACCACTCTGGCCTTGGTGCCAAGGGCATGTACCCTACTTGACCCACCCTAGATGTACCTCTGCAAGTATAGCTATTTAGCTACCACGTAAGCACAAGCTCATTCACACACACAAATAATGCAAGTTTATCTAGTTTCCTCCCATTGATTTCTTTCCCAAATCTCCTTTCCTTTCTCCATGGTTGTTATTTTTCATTGGTATAGACCAGCCTAAGGCAAAAGTAAGGCTATAACTTTTCAATAAGTTTCTTCTTCATAAAAAATGGTGTTTTCTGTGCAAATCACTTATGTGCAAATTTTACGTAGAACAAATCCCCAATTACAGCATTTTCTTGGCAGGACTTAATATTTCTCCATTGAGATACTATTTTCCCTCTGCTTTTTCCTGCACAGAAAATGCTTTTCTGTGCATAGCAACTATGTGTAAATTTGGTACAGAATAAGTCAAGAACTATGAAAAGTCTCATTGATCCACAATTCTTCTTGTCAGGGTTCCTCGACACTTGAAAAACATGTTTTTCAACAATTTTTAAATATTCTTTCTATCCCTAGAGTGGACAATGTGTACCCTTCCTGATGTTGTTTGCATTTCACCTCTCATAAGTCCTAACCAGCAAAACTAATGATGAATTCAGTCCAACATTTTCAGGAGGACCCCACTTTCTACACCTCTGATTTAAGACAAAACCGTTCTTTGAATGATTCATCAGTGCCCTCACTCCCGAACACAAACAGATTAAGCAACTGCATTCCAAAGCTCTTCCTTCAGCTGGCACAAGTGGAAACCTAGAGGAAAGCCAACATGCATAGCTTTGCATTCAAGGAATAGCATATCCTGTTTAGGCTAAAGCAAGTGTGTCAGCACCACAGGGTACAATTACCAGGTGCAAATGGTGTTTCTATACTACAGTTGTTCAGTGGATTAAAAAAAAAAAATCTCAGTGGCTGCAGTTTTCCTCATAGCTGTATGATAAGTGCTGAAAATTTCTTGTTCTGTCTCCTTCTTAAATTTTATAGGATCCTGGCCTTCCTTCGCATATGTTCCCTCTACCATGGGACTCACACTGTAGCAGTTTTGTGTTAAATCTTGAATCTTTTGGACTAAAGCTCCGAGAATCCACTATCCAGTCAACATAGCCAGCTGGGGTCCCAGAGAAAGTAATTTTTGTAACTTTTCAAGCTTCTTCAGCATTTCAGAAGAGGGTCTTGCCTGGAGGCGCCAAGGCCTGAAGCTGAGAGACCATTGATATGCAAAACACTGAGCTTCAGCTGCAGATAGTAAGTAGATAGTAAGTTGATCCTGTAGGCTCTTGGAAAGAACAGTGTTCTAGAGTTCACAGAAGGCAGTGCTTATCCTCTCAGACCAAAGTACCTGCATACTCCAAGAAGCACACCTGTATCTCCTGGCTATATATTTCTCAATAGACGAGGGCAGAGCAGAGAAGTGGAAGAGTCATTCATCCCCAACTGAACTGACAGTACTGACTAACAAGAGCAGGCAACTGCTGGTTGTAAACGTAGTGCTAACTCATATATATACTGTTTCAGCAACCAAATAAAGAGAACATGACACAAGAGTCCTGCTAGTGTTTTTGTTTTTGTTTTGTTTTGTTTTGAGAAATTAAAGACTAGCTGCCTTGCCTTGTCATTTTTAATGAAATAAAAGAAATAAAATAAAATAGCCAAATGCAATGCTACAGGTTTCTCGCACAAGCAGCTTTTCCATCCGCCCCGATGCCTGTTATCTCCGTGGTGGTTTCAAAATAACAATGCAGCTGAGGTTCGGAAGCAGAACATATTTCGTATAATAATAGTCTTTTTGCTTTCATTGCCTACCAATAAAAATAATCACCTGCTCCGCTTGGCATCCAGTTACCAACAGAGCTGGGACAGCCTCCACCAACCTGTATACACCATGGAGCCTAATTGACTGTTGTCCAAACAGTGACATCCCACAAACCTGCCTCTTGTCAGCCAGCTTTTCATTTGCAAGAAGACCTGCCATGATTTATCGACAGAGTCAGCTTTGCTTTTCTTCCTCAGCCTCCCTGTGCCATTGTTTGGAAGAAGGCAAGGCTGACACGGCATTTGATATGTCTGTTTCACCCTCATAGGTTAATCAGACAAATAGTCTAGTTTGTTATAAAGTTGTCCTCAGCGTTACATTATAAAGCCATCCTTAGAGTAACAAAAAGCCATATCGTGGTATTTACTCAGTTTTTCTTCTCTCCCCGCAAGCGACTTTAAAAAAAAAAGGTAGGGGGAACAGAACATAAGTTCATTTCAAGTTCTAGAATTAAATCTTTATATATTCCCGCCTTCTGTGGCTCCCACTGAGCATAAAAGTGCTGAGAGTGCTGCCTCTCAGCAGGGAATTAGACAAACTATTTTTAAAATTACCAACTGGGTCAGGTCTAAAACATAGCAACAGTATAAAACATGAAGAAAAGAAATACAGGAAGAAGCCAGTGGCTTTCAAGGTGCTATTTTTCAGATACCTATTTTTTTTTCTTCATTCTTTCTTGCCTCCTTCCCCATTTTGCTCAATATTACAAAATCAGCCCTTGAACTAAATAAAGGCAATGTTAAGAGATTACGAATGAAGGCAAGGCCAACACGTAGACCTTCCAGACCTAAACCATGCTTTTTAGCAGATGTTAAAAGAGGCAGGAAAAGGTTGCCAAATAAAGGAAAGGTCTTCTATCCCCGTATACATATATTATGGGCAGGAATCATGTTGTTGCAGTTAATGTTGTTGTGTACTTTCAAGTCATTACCAACTTAGGATGTCCCAAACGCAAACCTATCATGAGATTTTCTTGGAAAGATTTTTTGAGGGGGGCAGTGCCTTCCTTTGAGACTGAGAGCATGTGACTCATCCAAGGTGGATTTCCAGGACAAGCAGGGATTTGAACATTGATCCCCAGAGTCCTAGTCCAGCGTTCAGACCACTACACTACACTCGAGTAATTACATTGACATAGGCTTTGGGGGAAGGAGGAAAAAGGTAACAAGCACAGCAGCCATGATAGAAAGAAGAGAACTGCTTGTGTGGGGCACCCTCAGGATTGGGGCCTGTGTTAATACACACACACACACACACACACACACATCCTTCTGCAGTGCAGTCGGGCTTTTTCCGTTGCTGCTGTACGGAAGGAAGTGTCGCCAACGCGCTTCCACATCTTCCGCATGGCCAGAAGTGACAGGAGCGCCACCTGATCGCAGGCTTAAAACGGATTTTTTCTGTTTTGCAAAAACTGCAAGCGCGATGCTCCATGACAGGATGGCAGCAGGACGGCAATGACATCATGCGGAAGCACGACCTGCTGACCGCTGCCATCCTGTGGCAGAAACCCAACAGCAACACTATGCAGAAAGGGCCTAAGTCTGATTTCTGTTTCTGCTAAAGTGTTGGGGGAGTGGGCTGTTACTGCTTCAACTTTCACTTAAGTTTTGTTGATACTCTGCTAGAGAGATCCACCAAATCTTTCACATTTTCCAGTATAAATATTGTAAATGTGCAACTTCAAGCCCTTGAGCTATTCCTTCTTACGATTCTTTATCTTTAAACTAGTCTTGCATTGGACAGATATTGAAACAGATCAGAGGTGGACACCTGTGGACACAGTCACCAACACTTCACAGATAAGAACAGAGACCACTTCTGCACTGGACTGTTATAGTGCTATCATTCCACTGTCAACATCCTATGGAATCCTGGGGTTTGTAATTTAGGGAGGGGCCTTTGAGGCCATTCTCATTCTTGTCTATGGGAGGATTACGGACAAAAGACAAGTAATTAAATTTCAGCATCATTAGCAATAGAAAAGTAACTTCCCTTGAGATCCAGGTGTTCCTACCCTGTGTAAAGTTAATTGTCCCTTTCTTAGGCAGAGAACATTGAATTTCTCAAGGAGTGTGTCTGTACTGTTACATGTGGGAAAGCCTTTAGGTGATGCATAAGTAAAACTTGCCAACTGTAGTCCAATGAAAGAATTTTACCTCTCTTAGAGGTAGAAAACCTCAAAGTGTTAAGTCCCAGTCATTTGAGTCCCTCTTGTTATAAGATTCCCTGTTGTGGCTATATTAGGTACAGTGTATTCAAATCGAGGAAACACATTCAAATTGGCCATGCAACAAAATACAACAAAATCCTAAATGCACAAAGCAGCAAGATCTTTATTGATCTAACTCCAAAGCATAAAATACATTGTGCAAGCTTTTGAAACTTCACTGGCTACTTCATTGGGCAAAGGGTTAGAAATCATTGTTGTTGTTGTGTGCCTTCAAGTAATTTCTAAACCCCAGGATTCCATAGGACGTTGAGAGTGGAATCATAGTGCTATAACAGTCTAGTGAGGAAATGGCCTCAGGGTTTTCTGGGGCTGAAAGTGTGTCATGCACCTAAGGTCACCTAGTGGGTTTCCATGGCCAAGCAAGGATTTGAACCCTGGACCACAGAGTTGTGATTCAACACTCCAACCATTATGTACCCTGTCTCTTAACTTTAAAATCATACAAGAGAAGAAAAATGATGATGTTAGATTCATGACCCACCTTTTGCTGGGATATTACTCTGTTATCAGTTCTACTTCCAGCAAAGGTCTGTTGTCACTTGCAGGTCATTTTGCAAGCCATAGCAGCAACTTGTAAAAGCAGCAGCCACAGCAAAACACAAAAAACAAGGTTTTTTGGAAGGTGGACACATGGGGCGGACCA
Source organism: Iguana delicatissima (assembly GCA_948472985.1). Lineage (NCBI taxonomy): Eukaryota > Metazoa > Chordata > Lepidosauria > Squamata > Iguanidae > Iguana > Iguana delicatissima. The sequence continues at coordinate 750,474 of CAOKZL010000727.1, forward strand.
GGATGGATTCAGGACCAGGATGGATTCAGGAATCTGTGGGATAAGTTATTTAAACTGGGACTAGCCATGATGTTCCTGACTGAGGCCCTTTCCACACGAGAAGAGGAATTCGCGTAGTGACTGTTCCGGCCGGTTTTTACCGGGTTTTTTTGTATCCGCGCTAATGCGCGCTCTCCATTCATACGTCTTATGTTTGATCCGGCTTAGCGCGGTTTCAGAGATCCACACGTTGCCGTCCTGAACACCCCCGCTATTAACATAACCTCGCCCACTATGGCTGTGATAGGCTGATTTCGATTTGAAGAAATGGCGCGTTGCGTCGGTACGTACCTGCGCATGCGCGCACGTACGTATGCAAGGTCCTCCCCCAACGCCTCCCGCCTTTCGCCGCCATCCCCCACCTCTGGCTAGTGCGTTGGTTGGTGCCGGTCGTTGTGCTTCCTGCTTCGCCAATTTTCTGGCTTGTTCGTGGCTTTGCGATGGAGGGCAAGGTTCTTGATGACCTGGTCAGGTTCCTGGGGCCCTTTGTCGCGGTCCTGGGTGTAGTGGTGGCCACCATGCAAGAACAATGGGCCAGAGATCGAGCGAGGAGGTCCAGGCTCCATCGCGACCATGAGGAGGAGGACGTTTTCTATGCGCC